>BRZM01001869.1:3682-53288 GCA_033238685.1 Lates japonicus
GAAGGCGCGCTCGCGGCGCGTCCTATGAAAACACACAGGAGAATATTCATGAGTTTAATCCGCTGAAAACACACCAACCAACCGTCGTTACAAACTCAAAACATAAACTCCGCCTTGAGAAACCAAAGATAACAGATATAAGTACTGCACTTCGGTACAGGACTATGAGATGTTTTGTACTTCCTTGAGTATTTCTTGTTCTGCTTTATACTTGTAATCCGTACATCAGTTTTCCAGCTTTTCGTTACTTTGATTTTACATAGAAAACACATGATCAGCTTATAAAACATGATGCATTAATACAGATTATAAAAGTTGTAACGGCTCTGAAGCAAAACTAACAATGGAGCTTCTAAGAAGTCTGTCTTGTGAGCATTAAACTGGACCTTCAGGGCTGCATAACAAGCTCTAAAGGGGCCATTATACCCAGACTGAATACTTTTTACTTTAAAATACATTGTAAGTGTTTTCACTTTGTGGTATTATTACTTTTCTTCGTACAGGATCTCAATTGCCTCCCCCACCTCTGTGCTAAATACTACATGAATATATATAAATATTTAAACTCATTTTTTGTATAAAGTGACGTATATTTTTCCCTTGGTGAAACACACGTTCACATATTTCAGTAAAGAGCTGAAAATATCTGACGCTCTCAGATACTTTGACTTTGAGGTAAACTGTGTATCAAAGGGTTAAATGTGTGTTTGTTTATTTGGGTTTGTGCGTCTTGAATATGGCTGTGTGTGTGTTGTGTGTGTGTGTGTGTGTGTGTGTGTGTGCGTGTGCAGAGTGTGTAGTTGTTTTTGTGGTGTGTCTTGGTATTTGTGTATATTCAAGTAGCTCAGTAGTGTGTGTGCATGTTTGTAGATTTAGTCAGAGGTTTCTGTGACTGTGTGTGTGTTTGCATTTCTGAGGGAGTCCGGTCACTATCGCAACAGGAAATAAACAGGATGTGGCGGAGGAAGTGGTCACCGGAGGTGTGAAGCAGAACCCCCCCTCCCTCTCCCCTCCTCACCCTCCTCCTCCTCCTCCCTTTTTACAATCACACACACATCGAAACACACACTAAATATTTTGTGAAGGAAAAAGAAATAAGACAGAGAGACGAGGGGAGGAGGCAAAGAGGAGAAGGGAGAGAAAGAATGGGAAAGCAAGACAAATGGGGAGGAGAGAGAGGGGAGAGAGTGAGAGAAAGAGCAACAGGGAGGAGGAGGAGGAGACCGAGGCCGAAAAAGACAATGGGGGTAGGAGGCTGAGGTGGGGGTTAAAGAGATAGAAAGAGAAGAGGAGGAGAGAGAGAGGACGAAGAGAATGAGAGTATGAATCAACAGGTGAAGGAACAGAGGAGGGAGGGGAGAAGAGACAAGGGGAGAGGGAGGAGGCGAGACAGAGAAGAGAGGGGGAGGATGAAGAGAGAGGGGAGGCAAGGGGGAGAGCGAGATGGGAGGAATGGGGAGTGAGGCGGAGGAAGAAAAAGAAAGTACATATGGGGGAGAAGGGGTAAAGGGGAGGCAAATGGGAGAAGCAGAGACAGAAGAGGGTTGAGATGGAAAAGAGAGATGGAGAGAAAGACTGTGAAGGCAAAGTGGGAGAAAGAGGAAATTGGGAAACAGAGAGGCAGAGAGAGGAAGAGGCGTGGAGAGGGCATGAGAGGCAAAGGGAGGGACAGAGGGAGGAAGAGAGACAAAAATAGGGAGAGAGAGATAAAGAGGAGGAGAGGGAAACAGAAAGAGGAGGTGGAAGGAACAACAGGGCGGAGGAGAAAAGAGAGAAAGAGGGAGGGAGGCGAGATAAAGAGTCAAGTTACAGAGGGTGCAGAGATAAAGGGGAGGCAGAGAGAGAGAGAGAGCGAGGCAGGAAAGTTCCTTCAATTCATCTGATTCGTTGTCTCTGCCACAGAACGAACACACACACACACACACACACACACACACACACACACACACACACACCACTGGAAAAGGCCAAACACAAACACACATGCTGTAAACATCCATACACATGCCGACAACGTAATGGATGGAAAACATCAAAACACACAGTGACAGAAAAGTGGACAGTCACATGTGCCACAAACACACACACACACACACACACACACACGCAGCGGCGCACACACACACACACACACACACGGTGGGACGGCTGTTTTGAGATCAGATTTTTCCGAGTCGTCCTTTTGCTCTGGTCTGCCAGAGGAAGGCAGGGAAAACTATGACACTGTTTTTCTGTTTCATGTCTGTCAAAACAGTGTGTGTGTGTGTGTGTGTGTGTGTGTGTGTGTGTGTGTGTGTGTGTGTGTGTGTGTGTGTGTTTCCACCCGTCTGTAGTGAGCTTTCCAGAGAGGAAAATAAAGTCGTCCAGCTGTGCTGTGATGGGTCTTTTTATTGGACTATTCCTAACAACATGATCACACTTAATCTACAAGGCAGCTCCTCTGCATGTTTTACCCATAACCCTGTTACACTGAGAGCGTTGAGTGATTCAGAGTTCCTCAGAGGAGCTGACATGAAACTGATCAGGTTATTGATTATATTACCACAGCTACTGCTTCACCTGAGGCTGAAAACTCGTTCTTTTTCCAGACTGACGTAAATGTCAAGAATTTAATGTTAAAATCATAAAAGTTCCTCCAACGCTTGGAGAAGTCATCTCTTCTTCTCCTTTATTTGTCTGCTGACCTTTGACACACAAAGTTACAGCAGTAACTTATGTTTGTTTTCATTATTGATTACTCTGACTCCATCAGTCGATTAATGGTTCAGCCTATAAAATGTCAGAAAAAAGTGAAAAGTCCAGTGTAACATATTCAAATATTCAGTTTACTGTCAAATAAGATCAGAGATCTGCTAAAGTAAAAGTACCAATACCACTCTGTTAAAATACTCAAGTTACTACTACTACTACAAGTTACTAATGCAAGTAACTAGTAACTAAAGCTGTCAAAAAATGGTGCAAGTATGAAGCAGCAGAAAATGAAGATACTATGGTAAAATATAAGTATTGACAGTACTTGAGTAAATGTACTTAGTGACATTCCTCCACTGCATAAGACAAAGAAAAGAAGCAAATCGCAGCAGTTGAGAAGCTGGAAGTGGAACATTTTTGAGCATTTTTACCTGAAAAATGACTAAAAAAGATTCATTAATGATCAAAACTGTTGCCGATTAATCAACTTATCACTTCTGCTATAAACAGACTATCAATTAAAAAAAATGTAAGTGTGTTATCTTGGTTCCAGTTACACTCATTATCTCATAACCACAGTTATGATAAGTGGGTGACGTCTGCAGCAGAGAGGATGATATCATTTCAGTAGTCAGTGCTTTACAGTAGATTTAATCAGGTTAAGATCATTAGTGTGAATGTAAACATACTTTTTAAGTAGTAGAAGTTTAATGAAGCTGATGTAAGTAATGTGACACCCTGCGCTTTAAAAGAAAAGCCCATAAATTATTGCTCCTCTCATTTTCTATGTAGTATTGGGTCTTTTTCTTGTTAGCGATTTCCACCACCTCCGACTACTACTGCAACTTTCACACACTCCAACAACCTGAAGACGTTAGTGAGAAAAATCTGGTGCAAGCATTTTGAGAAATTGAAACAGAGACACAATGAATCACTACACCACATTCTTGATGACATCTTATCACAAAAATGGTTCCATTTATAAATGAAAAAATGTTTCATAAACCAAACATTTAAGCATAAAATCCCTCCCTCAATTCACAAGATAAAGCTATTATTAAATACCGAAACCTCATAAAAAGACAAAACAAACAATGTGTCAGTCAAATTTTATTTATATTGCCCAATATCACAAATCAAAATTTGCCTCATAGTGCTTAATTTTGACTTTACTTTCTGACTTCCCTACTCCGTCTCTATCACTCAACTCCAAACCCACTGGTTCCTACTGAACAGAAAACCTTAAAAACAGTAATTCTTCTGGTCACTGTAGTTTCTAGCAAATGTCACTCAAATGGGAAGAATCAGTGCATTTGTCAGGGACTATTTTCAGCAGCGGATTAATCCACATTTATAGCAGCAGGACGGCGTATGTAAAACTGACTATAGTATGTGTGTTCATGGTAATGAAGGAAGATGCCATGCAGGGAACTACTGTGGTTCACTGATGTGTTTTTTAATAGCTTTTGGACACCGGGTGGAGCTATGTGGAATATGATATATCAACTCGTCAATTCCTCATTTTGGCAGGTTGGCAGATAAAAAGTTTCCTGGTTGTCTGCTGAGAGTTGAGATTAATTCCTGATAATCACATCTCTTTCGTTCTACTTCTTTTTCTATCTTCTTTCCATACTTAAAGATGGAAAGATAAAGGTGGAGAGGAGACACAACAGAGCAGAGCAGAAACAAAGAGGTGTGGAATATTCCTCTGTTGATTTTCCACTCATTGTAGACTGGGAAGTAAGAAGGCCTCCGGGTGAGGAAAAATTTGGATTCTATTCTCATCTCTTCCCTATTCTCTTTTTTCCTCGTCTCTCCTGTAGTGAACCCGTCTCTTACAGCCACCAGCTATTTGTACTTCTGTTAGTATCCGAGTCCTGCTTCTTTCCAGCTGTGTCCCAGTTTTATCATATAGGCAACCACACAAACAGCCACTGCTCAGACATCTACTGCATAACAAGCAGTCCAAAGCAGCTAGTTCAACGTCTGACAAGCTGAGGAACTGACTAACTTTTCTGATGCTTTCAAAACAACTGCCGAGAGTTTACAGGCAACAAACTCACTTGCCTTGTGTCACTCTACTTGTCAACTGTCCAATAAATGCAATTATTAAAATGCATTTTGAATAAACATCCACACAGTGAATCAGCCAAATCACACCAACAAAGGACCAACATACAAATGAGATGATTTGACAATCAAATTCATTTACTTAACAAATCAGTGAACTCAAAATCTGCAATAACTGCAAACTGTACAGTAAAGCTAAAGTTATGAAGCTAATAAACCAACTAAATTCTAATTTTGACACATCAAACCAACCAAACCTTGGACATTCAAGCAACTACAACCTATATAAGTTAAAGTCTGAGTGGTTTCAGAGCATTAAAAGGTGGAGTCAACAAGCAAGCTTCCACCAACCAAACAGTTCACCTAAGACTAATATCAATATCAAAACATCAACTACTCATCAGATGTCCTCATTTTCATTGGATGTCCAACTGTCTAACCAATGAAATGCTCAGCTAGCTACGATGCTATGAGCTACGTGCAGTGACTAAGCATGAAACCACTAAGAGACTATCCTCCTCTAAAAAACGACCACATACGTTATTGGTGCAGCAGTTTACTACAACTCACAGTTACATCTTCTTGTTAAGTGACATCTAGTGGCTGCTCTAAGTATGACATCTTAATATAAAGAGGAAAAAAGTCGCGGTTGGGGTGGATGGATGGGTTAATCAAGCACAGGACTTTCTCATGGGAGACCCTGGTCCAGTTCCCATTTGAAGTTGATAGTTTAGTTGTTTCTTTCACAAGCAATTTTAACTAAAACATAACCGAGAACTTTTTATGCCTAAACCTAACCAGTGTTTTAGGCCTATCTGGTCGAGGTTGGCACGCTCTTGTGGGTCATATCTGAGGGTAGAAATAAGCGACCTGCATGGTTGTTAGGTTGGAGGACTTGTTAATAACCAACAAGCCAATTCACCACCTAATCTTCCCTAAATAAACCAATTTGCTCAGGGTAACAACTAACAATGTCAACAAAACTCCATTAATATTTAACTCTTCTGATTTAAAACCAAAGTTTCCAATAATTCTGCATGCCAAAACTAACCAAACAGTCAACCACGAAATACCATCCAGCCATTCATCTGACATCCCAACATAAATATCAGCATATTTCTGAGCTGTGTTTCTGTGCAGGACTGAAAAATGTGAGACTGATTTTTTGGGCAGTTTTTATGGTAGTACTGCTGTCGAGAGAAGGAAAATGCCCAGTTTTTATTCCGCTGTTAAGCTGCTCATTATGGAGCCAGACACCACACACACATACATACACACACACAGATACGCACATAACCTCCCACCTGATGCAAACACACACACTTTCACATGCAACACATGCAGCTTTGCCGCTTGAGACTTCACACACACACACACACACACACACAGACCACAGAGGAATTTCCTAGTTTCATATAAAACTGATAATGGGATGTGTCCCAGCGGGAGTGGAAAATCAGAGGTGACTTACGAGCCTCCGCATTCCAACCTCACACACACACACACACACACACACACACACACACACACACACACACTCAGCTCTTTCCTCAATCACACACACTCAAACACACAAACACACTAACTTCTGCACCTCTGGGAAGAGAACGAGAAAAGAGGGAGAGAGACAGAAGAAAGTTTGGCAGAGAGAAAACAGTTAACTCCTCGAAGTTTCCATGTCTTCACAGCGTCGGGCCTCTTTATCGTTTTTCTTTCGTTTTGACGGTGATTGAAGGGGAGGCAGCTGGGCTCTTTTTTCCTGAGAAGTCAGCAGTGTGTTTTTGAACATGTTGCTGCAACGTACAATGAAGTTAGTGTTGAATTTAGATAAAGGTGAAAAGAGGAGATGAGAAAGTCAGTGGGCGTGGACAGACAGTTAGATAAGAATGAGAACGTACAGAAAAGATACAAAGATATAAGACTAAAAAGGGGGAGAAGGAATAGATAAGAGAAAGAAAAGAGAAGAAGAGGAGTTGTGGAAAAGAGAATGGAGGTTAATGGAGGTGAGATGAGGACAAGGGAGGAAGCAGAAGGAACGACAACAAGAGAAAGATGAGAGGAAAGAAAAGAGGGGCGAGGAATGGATGAAGGAATATGGGCAGAAAGAGCAGCAGAAAGTATTTTAGCGCGATAAGTTACTCCTCGTTCGCTTGTCTCCCTCCATCACTCAGCATTCCTCTCTTCCTCTAACCCTTGTTCCATCACTCAACTTTACTTTCATCTCTGCCTCAGTCATCCCATCATCCTTTCATCTGCTGTATCTTTCCCCCCTAAATTACCCTTCTCATCACTCATGTGTTGCCTTACAATCCCCCCCTTCTTTTTTCATCTCTACCTCCGTCACTCCCCAATCCCTCAGTCACTTATTCCCTTTCCCTAACCTCTTCATCCCTCCATTTCTGCCTCTATCGCTCCCCTTGGCGTCTTCCATCATTCATTCTCTCTTCCCAATATTTTATCATAAATTCTTGACTTTCAATCACTCCCAATTCCTGGTCATCCCTTTATCTCTGCCTCTGTCACTCCCCAATTTTTCAGTGACTTCCTCCCATCGATCATTTTTCTCTCCTCCATCTGCTCCTTATTTCGTTTCTATGTCTTTATCATAATTTAATTTCTCCTCTGTCAATCCTCCCATCACCTCATCCTCCCTCCATTTCTCCTCTCAATCACTCCATCTGTGATTCTCTTCCACCACTCCTCATTTCCCTTGATTAATACCTCTTTCTTATCAGTCACTCCCATCCCCAATCATCCCTTCATCTCTGCCTCTATCACTCCCCTAGTCTTGAGTCACTCATCTATATTTTTCTTTCCTTCTACCATCACTTCATCACTCCCTCTGTCTGATTCATTAGTTTCTGATCACTCTTTCCCTCCTTCCATCACTCCATCAACATCCCTCTACCTTTGCCTCTATTGCTCCTTTCATCCTGTGTCATCCCTAACCCCTCTTTTCTCCTCCCTCCATCTGTGCATCCCTCTCTCTCCTGTCATCCCTCCATCATGGAGCTCTGTTTGCCAGGCGACCAGAGGCTATGATATGCTGCCACTACCTGCTGTGTGTGTGTGTGTGTGTGTGTGTGTGTGTGTGTGGTCCTGGCAGCGCTCGTAGCACAGAAGGTGTAAGGGGCTTATACCTGCAGCGAGAGAGAGAGGGAGAGAGAAAAAGAGAGAGAGAGAGAGATGAATGTAGAGTGTGTCGTAAAACCTAGACGTCAAGGTGATACAGCCACCTGTCCTACTCGAGTGTGTGTGTGTGTGTGTGTGTGTTAAAGAGGAAGCTGGGTTGTATTTGGTAACACACACACACACACCGAAGAAGCAGAAATATAGGTCAGATGGAAAGATGGATACATGTCAGAGAGGAAGAATGGAAAGGAAAACAAAATGATGCAAAGACAGTTTTGAGTCACTAACATTAAATCCATTTTTTTTAATGAGTAAAGTATGTGTACAGTTACTTTATTGTACTTTATTAATTCTTTTGCATGTTTTGAATGAGTCAGGGGTCTGTTCAAGCTAAAATGGGCTGTTAGTTGATCTTTAAAGACATTAAAAACACAGGTTAATCAGTTTTTGTATCCTTAAATTCGAGTTGTTTAAAGTTGTTATCAGCCAAAGTTATTTGGAAGGAAACAAAGGCAAATTGTGAAATTATTACCCAAAGTGTTGGATGTAAACATCCGTCACATTTACAGTCAACTCCCAGCTTCAACTCTGACCTACTGTACTCGCCATTAGTCTCACACAAACACAGTTTTTCTACAATGAGGGATTATTCTCAGGATTTCAGGTGCAATCATTTATTTCTAAAGCTCTTAGATGCATCTAACAGTCTTATGGTAAACTATCCTTTCATCCTTTGCTAATGATGCTAAGTGCATATCAGCTAAACTGCATGCTAACTATCCTGTTACCAGTTCCGTGTGTTTATTCAAAGCAGTCAACATACACCACTTCCAGTGTAGCAGATGATTTTTTTTCCTAAGAAACAGCTGCTGGACTTTACCAACAAACGGTAACGACAGCATGGACAAAAATAAAAGCAGATACTGTTTGGTGTTCACCGTGATGGATTAGCTGTCATCATTTTCATACCGTACGCAAATGAATGAATAGCTGCCTGGAAGGAAAATTATATTAAAGAATCTGAAACACTGAGCTATTCTTTGGCAGGTTAGCATTAATATAAAGTGTTGTACTGGTGGTAAAGGGGTTAAAATATGACAAAAATATGATTAATATTCATCTCTCAGTTACAGGCAGTGATTATCAGTACATTAATAGCTGCAGGTAACAGAGCTAAAGGCTAATTTTGCTCTTCATGCGGACAAAGATGTGGTTACACTTCATAAGCCAAGTTGTATAACAGCATCTTTCTGGGAAGCGAGATCTCAGAAAAATTCCCATCGTCAGAGTCACATCTCCCCAAAACGAAATCACATTTAAACCAACGCTGTTATCTCTGCTAAAGTAAAAGCGAGCGATCGGCTGTGGTCTCAGACACACATCGCCTACTCACCCGACTCCAGAGCATCTCACAGCGCGTGCATGTAAACACACACACACACTCACACGTGCACAGCAAACACACACGTGCACATACCAGGGCAGAAGCAGCACACTTCACTGTCTGAGAATTTGTGAATGGAAAAATGGTTTAACACACTTGGCGGACCGGCAGGACTTCCTACGCTCCTCTTTAGGAGGACTGGAGGGACCAACTGTTTCTCTATCTCTCTGTCTATTGGTGTTTCTATCCATCTATACGTCTACTCGTCTTTCAGACCTATTTGTATATCAGCCTTATCAGCCTGTCTCAGTGTTTGACTGCTTTACTGTCTCACTATTTGCCTGTGTCTGGATGTCTGGCTGTGTTTGGCTTTTTAGCATATATGACTGTCTGTCTTCTTCTATTCGTCTGCCTGTCTTCCTGTCTAGTTTTGTCTGTCTGTCTATTCTTTTTTTCTATTTGTTTACCCGTCTGTCTGTCTGTCTGTCTTTTCCATGTGTTTACTTGTCCATCTGAACGTCGACTTGTGCGTCTGCCCGCTTCTGTTTTTATGTGACTGTCTCCCTCTCTGCCAGCCTGTCTGTCTTTTTATTTCTAAATCTGTCTGTCTGCATGACAGCCCGTCTTATGTCTTATGTATCTGTCACTTTATTTGTCTTTCCATCTAGAGTAGTTACTGAACTGTCTGTCATTCTTTTTCCAGAGAAAGAGACAGACAGCTGCATCTTTTCCACCGTCTCCTCTGTCTATCACAAAATCCAGACAAAGCACAGCCGCTATGGTGCGCATATCAGATTAAAAGCCCATTTTAATAAGTTAAAAGTCAAAATAAATGAGCACATTCAAATTAAAAGTCTGTCCAAAGGTCAGAGGTGATGGATGAAAGGAGACGGGGGAATAAGGGTGAGAAAGAAACGAGATGGAGGAGGATAAAAGAGAGATGACAAGAGGAAAGAAGGGATGAGAGGAGGAAAAGCAGAGAGCACGTACATTTCAAAATAAAAGTCTTTCCGTGGGTCACAAGCGATACAAACAAGTCAGACAAACAGCAAAAAGGCAAACAAGGGGGATGAAATGAGACAGAAGAGGTGGAAAGTGAAGACAGACTATGAAAGGAAACAAGAAAAGATGAGTACAGAAAGGAAAAAGAGATGAGAGAGGAGGAGAAGAGAAAGAAGTAGAATAAAATAAGAGTTAGAAGCAGATTAAAAAAATAAATAATGAGATGAAAAGAGGAAGAAAAAGAAGACAAGGAATCGCTCTCAAGGTCACTGTAATCACACCTCTATGCTCTGGCAGACAAATGGCTGTGTGTGTTTCTGTGTGTGTGTGTGTATACTAGAGTAACTTGTTATGCAAGGGGTCCCAGCAGCGACGTGAAACACACACACACACACACACTGAGTTCAACCTGTTTTCTTGTAAATCACTGTTCTCAAGGCTCGAGACAACTAACACCCTGTGTGTGTGTGTGTGTGTGTGTGTGTGTGTGTGTGTGTGTGTGTGTGTGTGTGTGTGGTGGCACCCCTCGGTTAGTGGAGGGAACTGACACCACTGTGTGAGACTATCAGCTGTCAGTGTGTGTGTGTGTGTGTGTGTGTGTGTGTGTGTGTGTGTGTGTGTGTGTCCATTAACAACAGTGCCCTGGGGAGGTGATGATGGATGATGGGGTTTGAGTAGATAGATAGATAGAAAGGTGAATTTCTAATAAAGTGCCTTATGTCACTGTCACTCTGTCACACACACACATGATTACCACACGTTGTCACTCACGGCTGCTGCATCGCCACGACGACAGCGGACGACATCCCCCCTGCTTGGTTGCAACATAGCAGATGCACACACACAGTCACACAAACACACCTGAAACCTGTAACAGACTTAAAAAAGAAAGGAAGAGGCAACAAAGAAGAAGACACAGATAAGCACAGATAGATAGATAGATGAGATAGATAGATAGATAGATAGATGATAGATAGATAAACTGTGGACCGACCTGGCCAGCTCTCCCTCTCTATCACCAAAAGCATTCCTCCGTTTTCACACTCCCTCCTTCCATTGCCACGGTAACAGACACACCGACCGGCCGACCCTCTCTCTCACACACTTTCTCTCTCTCTCTCTTTCTCTCTCTCTCTCTCTACACACACACACACTTACAGTGCACACACACATAACACGCGCACACTCAAGTTTAAACTCCCATTATGTCCAGTTCGTCATCAGCAGCCATCCATTCATCCATCCACCCGCTCCTCTGTCCGTCCGCCACTCTCTGTTTACATCTGAGTGTGCTCACTCGTTCACCAGGCAGGCATGTGTGTTTGTGTGTCTGTTGTCGGAAGGTGTGTGTGTGTGTGTGTGTGTGTGTGTGTGTGTGTGTGTGTGTGTGTATGTGAGTGGGAGCCCTAGAGAAATACTCCTCTTGCCACAGGAGTAAAGCCCAGGCGGCAGGCTGAGAAATAGATCGGGGCCTGGCTGGGAGGCCGGGCCCAGCACATACAACGCTTCTGCAAGGACGCACATACTTGTACTGTACATACACATACAGTACATACACTACACATGCAAGAAGAAAATGTGAGGGCTTGAGTACGCTGATACAGTGCAGGCCGTCAGATGAAGTTGCATTTGTAAATATATAGTGTTTGTACTGCGTGTGTTTGTGTGTATATTACAGTGTATTTTTAACGCACTGAAACAAACAAACAAATATTTAAATAAAGAAAGCAACAACCATTCAGTCATAAATGCCAGACATCACCTGCTAAAAGCAAACAGACCCTGGAACAAGCAGGAAGCCCAGCAGAGCATCCCCGGGGGGACAGAGTACAAGGTGTCTGCTGAAGTCTGTAGCTACCAAATAACTTTTGTCACCTGACACTGAGGGACTACGCATAAAAACAGTGAGAGTTGGGATGTAAAAACCCTGAAATTAAAGCAACAAGAAGACATTTTAACCACATGATGTCCTGGAGAACACAGCCAACTTTAAACCCTCAAACCCTCAAACTAACAGGCTCGATCTACACCATGATCAAACCACATTCAACACATTCATTTGTTTCTTCATTTGACTAAAGATGCAGCATGTGTTGCTGATCTGACTGTTGGTTTAGGTCGAAGATAACACTGTGAGACTGTACATGTATGTGACAACACACATACAGTATATAGATGAACAAATATGTATAAACACACATACAGACACACAGAGACAGTGGTGGAATGAGACTTTTTACTGGTGATACTTCCTCACTGAATTTAACTGACTTTTATTTGTAACGCTGCATTTTTACATCTTTGTACTTCTACTTTTCCTTCAAGTAAAATACCTCATTATTTCTTCCACCTCTTTGCATTCATGTGATCACACAGGAGCAGATGTAGGCAACCTACTCGGGACTTAGAAAAGATCTATACGTTCTCTGCTGTGTGTGTGTGTGTGTGTGTGTCACTGACACTGTGCTCTGTCCTGTTGTGCACTGAGAATACTAAACATCAGTGCATTTGATATGATTTATTCATGCATGCACAGTGGGCCAAGCTGAGGTCAGTGCTGGTATGTACTTACTGTAAGTGTCTGTGTGTGTGGATGCAGTATATTTGCAAACCTCGACACTATGCAGCTTGTGCCTGGTTTAACTCTGATGTATACACCATGTATTATGTATGGCCATACACACAGAGAATTATGAATTACGTAGCCTACATGTGCAGCCTGCTCTCTATAAATAGTCCTTCTCCTGTTTAACTTCACATGTGTTTTTCATTTTTAATTATTTTTGATTATTAATTATAATCTCATTAAACAGAAGTGGGTTTGCAACTGGGACAAAAGGCGACATATGGACACATACTTCTTCTAACTAGGCCAGATAGATGTCTGTTCTCTCCTAAGCATTAACTGCACATTTATAATTCAGTGCTTTATTGTTGACTATCAGCTATCACACAACACAGACTCATTAGCGTCCACACACACACACACACACACATATAACACACACATATACCAGCAACTGCCTGGTTATGAAACAGCTGTTGAGTCGAGGGCTGTGTACGTATCTGAGCAGTGAGAGTGCGGCTTACATAAATACTCTTGATCATATCTGGATCGCTCTCGGTCTGAAAATATATAATCCGCCTTGTTAGGATCGCTCACCATGAGGAGGGAGGAGCGACGGGGGGGAGGGATCAAGGAAGAAAGAAACTGTCGATGTTGAATGGATCCGGAGCCTAAAGCGCATCACTCGAACACATCATCGTTTTAACAAGATAAAACAGTGTTAACGTTCAGCAACTAAAGCTCCCATAAGGCTCCAACACCCGTCATTATCTAATACTGTCATGTTCACATCATCTCGGCAAAAATGGGAATAACTTATTGTCATTATTCAGAGATCAAGTCGGAGCAGATGCACAGAAATGCGGGTTACATAAACACACTCTGTATTAGTTATAAATATATAGTTATATATCCAGCTGAAAAATACACAGGAAGCTGATGTGACTGTTTTCCCTCTTGACAACTGGTATTTACAGTGTATACTGTACAACACAATGTTTATGTATTTGCAAGATAAGTAAAATTCCTACAGGGCTCTCAGGACTCTCAGAGCTTGTGTTGATTGGCAGAACATGTTAAAATGAATGCAGAAGATGAATTATTTGCTGTAAATTTGGAAAACTGGACAGATGAAACAAAATCCGACTCTTACTTCACTACATCGCTCTGTAAAAATCTGCTAAAATCATTGTTTGTGCAATTCACAGCATCAATGCTAACAAACAATTAGCATGTTTGCTACATGATCATGAAAAAAAAAGATGTCAGATTAAACCAAACAAACATTTCTTATCCAGCAATTATCTGTGTATGTTTGACTTTGCTGCTAAAACTGAGTTTATAAGATCTACGATTTGATCGTTCAGTATCTGCTGTCTACTTCCTGCTCTACAGGAAGTGATGTGTTCTATGCTTCTGGTGTGTTTGGAGTAAACAGAGGAAGAGAAACTGGCTCAGTGAGATTGTTAACTACCAGTGAAAACAGCATCACCTACAGAGACAAGATAGAAAATACAGGTGAATTCAGGGGAAGTGCTCCACAGAAACACGACTGCTCTGATCTGAAAACAAAGCACGAGGAACTAATGGATTATAAATCTGAACAAGTGTGAAAAGGGGAAGATGGAGGTGACTGCGATGGATGTGCAGTGTTTATGGATCAGATGAGCGTGTCGAGGTCACGGTGGAGGACGTAGACCGTGACCTGATCTGGATCCTGTGATCAGGAGGGACTAGAACAGAACGTAAACCGCTGAATGGGAGCCGTTTGTCTTTTGCGGACGTTACGACCCCCCACTTGCTCTTCTTCTTTGTTAATGGGGAATATTAATTTCCTGTATTCCATCTTTACTGCATTAATATTTGATGATTAAATATGACTAGGAGAGTCTCATTCTGGTTTCCAGCCGGGCGCTGTCTCGCTCTTTGTCTCTCTCGTCGTTTTATTTTCTGTCTCCCTAAAAGTGGTTTATTTCCGTCCTTCTTTGTCTTGTGTTTCTTTGTCTTATACTTTTCTCTTCCTGTAGGTCTGTTGTTCTCATGTCTACCCTCAAAGTGTCTGTGCTTATATATCGATCGGTGTCTGTCTGTATCCCTCTTTAAAAGCCTCTTTGTCAGTTTTTTATTTTCTTCCTCCCACTCCTCTCTCTCTTTCTCTCTCTCTCTCCTTCTGTCTTAAGCCCCGTTCAATCTGGTGGTTACTGACCAGATCCCTGTGGCTTACGTTCAGTCGTTCCCATGAGTGTTAAGGCTCGACGCGGATCCAGACGGAAACGCCAACATTCGGAGTCGCCAACCCAGCAACAGTTGTTTAAACATGTTTCATCTCCAGCAGCCAGTTGTGAGCCAATGAGGAGGCAGCAAGAGGCCAGTGAGGATGAATCTGTGTCGAATCCATCACACAACACAAAAGCTACTGCTCACGTTTACCACATATATGTTTCTCCATTGGCCAGGTCAGAAATGTGACTGCGTCTGTTTTGGTTTCTCCAGGTTACCCACACACTTCTCCAGGTAACTGGACTGAATTCAATTTTAATCCATCTCCAGTTCTTCTTGCATGTATTTACACTTATCTTGATATCAGATAGCTGCCACACTAATGAAGTTCTGTCATTTGTCATTTTGTAAGTGCCAAGTGGTGCAGTGTAAACTACAACCAGACTTTTATCCAAGACAGTTTGGTCTTCCATGCCAACAGTCTGCACATGTCGCACACGCAAAAATTCACTGCACAGGCGTTAATGCACATGCACGCACACACACCTGCATGCAAACAACTGAGAACGCCTGCAAGCGCCCACATGTGGAGTGTTACACACACACACACACGAGTGCATATACAATCATATTCACACACACACACACATGCATGCAACACTTAAAATGCATGGGCACACACACAACTTTGCGTGCCTGCAAGCTTGCTCATAAAATAATACACACACACACACACACACACACCCTGTATAGACAACAGAGAGCAGCCAGTATCTTAGGAAGTGGAGCAGAGAAAATGCAAGGGCTGTTCTTTCCACAGCAGAGTTTCCCTACAGCAAAGCATCATGGGAAACACAGTGTGGTCCTAAATACAAGGTGTTTCTCCGTGCAACACCCAGGAGAGCTTCAGAAAAATGAAGTGAAACTGTTTTCTTCCTGTTTATTTGACAAATTTCCGACCGCTGTTGCAATTGTGATTTGAATTTCAGTGTTTTTTTTATTTTTAGTTTTTATAAATGAATCTTCAGGTGCAGTGATTGGCTGCAACATTTCTTTGTGTTCTTCGACAACATGCACATTTTGTTTTATCAAAGTTTCATTCGATTGAATCGAGAGAGAGAGAAAGAGAAAGAGAGGGACCACTTTAGCCTCTGAGCTGGGGGACAGTCGAGTGTTATACAGCACCTTTGGCCATGCCAACACACACACACACACACACACACACACACACACACACACACACAGGCCAGCTGTCCCTGATTCCAGCAGTGAAAACTATCTCTGTCTATTTGTCTATCTCTGCTTCCCTGTCTTTCTCTCTCTTCCTCTCTCTTCCACTATCTCTCTATCTGCCTCCATCTCTATCTGTCGTTCTGTCAGCCCTTTAAAACAAGATGACCAAAAGTATGTGGACACTCTGGGCTGTTTGAATCAGTCTCAGTGAAGGGAATCTTAATGCAACATAAAGTAATGGTTGCAGGAGTTTTGGTGAGGATGACCTCTGACCTCACCTCCGTCCAACACCTGTGGGATGAACTGGACTGTGAGCCGGACATTATCACCCAGAGGAGCGGAGGCTGTTGTAGCAACAGTGGTGTGTGTGTGCATGGCCATGTTGTGAATCTCATTCTCTCTTAACTTTCTCTCTCCTCGGTTTTTCTCCTCCTCCTCTTCACCCTCACTTTCTTCTTCACCCATCACTTCGCACCCTCTCTCTCTCCTGTCACTCTACAGGGTTTCATGTTGCCCGCGGCACCTGTCGCCCCCCGGGGTGGCATACACACACACGCACACACACACACACATATGCAGACACACATTTGTACAGAGGCACACACTCGACTCCACTTTCTTGAAAAGGCGGTGTTCATTAATAGAAGTCTTGCAGTATGTATAGAGGGCTTCCCACTTATAACAAGGGCCAGACACACACACACACACACACACACACACACACACACACACACACACACACACGTATGCCAGCAACCTTCCCAGCAGGCCGAACAAAGACTGAGCACAAACCCTCGAGTTCACCCTCATTAAAGAGAATCCAGCCTGCCTCTCTAACACACACACACACACACACACACACACACACACACACACACACTACAAACACAGCAGTAGCCGGCTGTGCGGGCACAGCTGACAACAGTGGCTGACGTCAGCTCTTAAAGGTTACCATAAACTTCCCTCAGTGGAAAACACAGCAGATCCAGGCTGATTACACAAAAAAACACAGTGTTTACCCCAAACTTCTGTTCATTAAAATTAACGAGTCAAACCTCAAAGCACAAAGGTTATCCCTGACTAGTTAGAGAAGATCATCACAAACTCAAATCATCACACATACCTTGACTGCACCGGAGAAGGAACACCTGTGACATGAACCATGAAGACCTGTGAAGGAGGAGACGGAGAAGAGCCAATAAGATGAAGACACAGATTTATGACTTGTCTGTTTTCATGCTCAGTGTTGCCAACAACCTGTTGTTGTTCACTTGTGTCTTTGCTAAATCAGCCCTGTTCCCTCTCTTATCTAGCCTTTTTACACTCTGACAAACACTGTGCCCGCGCTTTCCTGTCTGCATTCAAAGAATTACTGTCTGTAGCTGTACGTCATTTTTAAGATGGTAATATTTTGTTGGAATTTAACAACATCTCCCATGGGTCTGAGCTATCATAGCCTCATGGGAACTGTAGTAGCTGAATGCTAACATCCATGCAGGCTCCTGACAATACACCTCATTACAGTAATAGTTCTTTTCCTTAAAGGATCAGCCTGGTCATGTTGTGTATTTTACTTCTAGCACACCAAATGTGTATGAATCCGCCACTGAAAATAGTCCCAGACAAACACTTCATTTGCTTCTGTTAAGTGTGATTTTAAAACCACAACCCTGCTGCTGAAGGAAGTTAACGAGCTATTACAGGCCATTTTTAGATTTACATCCCACTGGGACTGGTGTGGGGAAGTCAGAGGTGTTGAGACAAAACTCCTTTCGGTGGTTTTGGTCTTTCAGGGATTTACTGACAATAAGAAAACATAAAAATAGAAATCAGACTTGTAGCACAATAAACACAATCTGTACGTATGAATTTTTATGGTTTGTAAAATGATAACATTCTGTTTTAAACACAAAAATATGAAATTTCTTTAATATTCTAGTCAGATTTAAAGATATTATGATTATACAAAATAAACTAGCACCTCTAATCTATGAATATCAGCAATATGAGACCCTGGTGATAGCCATCTGTCTTCATGTCTGTCTGTTTGTATTTCTGTCTGTCTGTTCAGCATTTGTCTCTGTGTGTGTCATCCAGTTCAGGCTTGCCCCATAAAGCTAAAATTATTCAGAATACTGTCCCCACGGACGCTCAACAATCGTCTGTTTCCTTGGAAACCACTTTGGTCCCAGACATCGAGGGGTATCAGTTTAGTGTTACAAGCTAACTCGTAGTAACACACACACACACACACACACACACACTCAACTACAAGGTCTAAGATAAACAGCAGTGTGTCAGGGTTATAGGGGCAGAGCTGTCAATCACAGATGACTGAACTAAACTAACTTTTACTGTCGTACTGAAAAGAACGGCGCCTCAGACGACTGTTGGTAACTGTGAAGTAACTTCACCAAAATCAGAGTGTTAGATCAGAAACAGAGTGAATAAAAAGTCTCTTCAGCCTGGATACGTTTTTGGAACGATTACTGAGACTACCAGCCAATTTCAGTCTCATCCGAGTGAAATCTTTTCCAACATACTCCTGGCATTAAATTCAGCACCAATTCCCTGACGCGTTTTTTCGGCAAATTCTCACAGGCGAAGCTGCTTTTATCCATTTTAAAAGATGAGTTGGGTGTCATTTGCGCCTCTTCATCATTCACGTGGTTAAGAGTACATGAAGAGTTTTTCTTTTTCGTCCACCTGTGAAAGGGAAAACAAGCTTGTGTGGAAATGTGGGAAGAAGATTTCACTCATTCAACTCGGTCTTCTGATCCAATAAGGAAAAAAAGTCTAACCTAATAGTTCAACATTTTAGGAAATACATTTATTCACTTACATTCCAGCACCTAGCTTGGCTCTGCCCAAAATACACAAATAAACACACCTGCCAGCACCTTTAAAACTCACTGACTGATGTGTTTGGCACCTTCACACCTGCACAGAGACTGATATTAAAATCTGTGCTCACCGACTCATGCTACAGCCAGGTGATGTTTTTAAAATGTCTGTGTCCACCTGCTTCCAGTCTTTATGCTAAGCTAATTAACTTATGGCTCTGATACACAGACACACAATCTTCTCATTTAGCTCTCAGAAATAAAGTCAATATCTGCACTTATTAAAATGTTGAGCTACTTCTTTGAGGTAACCAGGAAATGTACATTTAAAATATGCCAACTGAGGGTCCACATTAAATAAATGAATCCAGATTTAAAACCCATTTCAAGGTTTACTCCTAAAACTGTTTGTATGTAAGATGATCAGACTGTACTTCTGACTGTAAATCAGCTCTGCTTGTTGTTTGTATTTAACAAAGTTACATTAATACAGTATTATCTGTAAACCATATGAAAATCAGTTAAATAACGACAGTCTATTCAAAACTTCAAAGTCATAACTTAGCTCTAGGAACAGACTGATAAAAGGTTTTTTCAATCCCTGATGCTTTAAATGATCAAATTGCACTGGACTACATTTAGTTAAGGAACTCTTGCCTCCTCTTCCCCTGAGCTGACAGGAGGAGAAGCTGCCAGGCTGGCTCTGTGTGCGCTTGTGTCAGTCAGTCAGCCAGCGGTTCGTTAACTAATTAGTGAGCTCGTTTATCTCATTAGGCTCTGATTGATCTGCCAGCTGATGGACTGGCAACTGAGCGCCCTGTGTGTGTCTGTTGTACGTCAGATGGAGCGGGCTAATCGATATTAACAACACAGGGAAGAGTTTAACTGTTACGCAACCTCATTATCTGGCAGTGACTGCACAGGGGAGGGGGAAGGATTCCAGCGTTACACCAATGTCACCAGAAGGGCAGCCTTCCTGTTAGCGTCAGGAAATTAGCGCAGATAGCACGGCTAGCTGGCTGTCGGATGATATCTGATGGTCAGGGCGGTGCACGGGCAGACTCACACAACTTTCAACTGTGTGTCAACCTGCCACACACAAACACAAACACACACACACACTGTCACACACAGAAACAAGACACTTGGTGTGTTTTCTCTGAAGGAATATCAATGTCATTTTGTGCTTCTGCATTTTCTTCCTGACATTTTTGGAAGTTGTTTCTGTGGTTTTCATTTTTCCATTTCAGCTGCTCCTGTTTGGCAGAGCCCGACCTCACTGTGACTTACTTCCTCCGACAAATTAAAAGAAGGGAAAAAACACTCAAATAAAGGAGTGTGTGTCACCCTTCGCTTCCCGACAAAAACAAAACAAAACAGGTTGTTTACCATCAGAACGCGGGATTCGGGATCCGAGGCACCGGGAAAACTTGAGCCATGTCGGGAAGGCTTCATTAAGGCACCGTGGGAATGTTTTGTTTTTTTTAAATTCAGTCTTTATTTCTCTGAGGGGAAATTCCACACATTCCCACCTGGGAGCTGCCCAGTATAACCACAGCCCTGCACCTCTGGGAGGCAACAGCTGTACTGGGGCAGACTGGGAGTTGAACCAGGGACCTAAGGAGTGCCAAGCTGCTTCGTCAGGCTGTAAATTGCCACAGAGCAGAAAACAGAGCCAATAATAAACTTCTGGATCATCTATGTAGAGCTTAATGTAATTCACTTGATAGCAGGACAGCTTTTTAAAAGCATAAACCACAGTAAATTCTCACAGAGCACCAGCTTTGTTTCCAGATTGCGTCAATAAATTCACACTTTCCGAGTTGTAAAAGCAGCGTAAAGACAAGAGGGCTCTTTCTGCTGATGAAACAAACATAGAGAAGAGGTTAAAGGGGCATTTCACTAATTCTACACATCCACTTCAGTTTACTCGTCACAGAAAGTCGCACTCAGTTGATAAGAAAAGCTGCATAATGGCTCTGGAGGGACATTTCCAGAGTTTGAACAACAATGTCATTAGGGTTACCTTCAGTCTCTTTACAGATGTGAAAGTGCTCCTTTAAAGAGGTTCATCTGAAGAGTAACATCTCACTGTAAAGTAATGAGGCTGCAGCATTAACCCCATCCACACCTTTCCTGACTGTTCCTTCAGAGAGAGTATAACAGAGTGACATTAACATGATATAACACCATAGAACAAACTCAGCAGAAAGTTGATCGCTACATCTGAAATTAAATGTCTGCGCTCCTCCCGGCTGCATGTGCTCCATTACGGCACTGTACCCTGAGTGTGTGGACTTCTGATGAAGTGCATTGATGAGGCGAATCCAGGTAAAAGCCATTAACCTTCATTGATTCCTCTTATTAAATTTATATCGATCACAGGAGGAGGAAATGGAGATAAAAGAGACGTTGAAGAGTGAGAGAGGAAGTTTTTAAACTCTGAGAATCTGTGGTCGAGATGAGGAAACAGAGACGGCAACTCAACATCAGGAGGGCGTTTTAGTATTTTCTAGATTCAGAATTCATGCACACACACAAATACACACACACACTCCTCTAGCTCTGACTGCCCGTTCACCTTTAGCTTTCCCTGTGACGCAACAGCTCAGGGAGGGCAAGGAGAGGCCAAACTGTAAAAATCTGGCTTTGAACCCCGACACACACGCACACACGCACGCACACACACACACACACACACACAAAGCTTTCTGCGTTGCTACTGCACTATTCAGCATCAAATATGCATCAAATTATATAAGAGAGACTATTATGTAACAGACTCTATCCCCTTCTCTACCCCAATGTGTGTGTCTGTGCATGTGTGTGTGTGTGTGTGTTTCATGATGAGGTCTATGGCTAATGAAGCCATCTTTGCAGGGGTAAAACACAGAAACAGAGGGAGAGGAGGAGGAGAGAGGAGCTAAATATAACTCCTCTGGCCGTGAGCAGCATCTGAGAGGAGAGGAGGAGGAGGGAGGAGAGGAGGAGGAGAGGAGGAGAGGGAGGAGGAGAGGAGGGAAGGGAGGAGGGAGGGAGGAGGAGAGGAGAGGAGGGAGGAGGGAGGAGGAGGGGCGAGGAGGGAGAGGAGGGAGGGAGGGAGGCGGGGAGAGGGAGGAGAGGAGAGGAGGAGAGAGGGAGGAGGAGAGGAGGAGGGAGGGAGGAGGAGAGGAGAGAGGAGAGGAGAGGAGGGAGGAGGGGAGGAGAGGATGAGGGGAGGAGAGGAGGGAGGAGGGAGAGGGAGAGGAGGAGGAGGGAGGGAGGAGGGAGAGGGAGGAGGGAGGAGAGGAGGGGAGAGGAGGGAGGAGGGAGGAGGAGGAGGAGGGAGGGAGAGGAGGAGGGAGAGGAGAGGAGGAGGGAGAGGGAGGGAGGAGGGAGAGGGAGGAGGGAGGAGAGGGAGGAGAGGAGGAGAGGAGAGGGAGGAGAGGAGGAGGAGAGGAGGAGGGAGAGGGAGGAGGAGGAGAGGGAGGAGGAGGAGAGGAGGAGGAGGAGAGGGAGGAGAGGAGGAGGGAGAGGAGGAGAGGAGGGAGGAGAGGAGGAGAGGAGGAGGGAGGAGGAGGGAGGGAGGGAGGGAGGGAGGAGGGGAGAGGAGGAGAGGAGGAGAGGAGGGAGGAGGGGAGAGGAAGAGAGGAGGAGGGGAGACATATGGAGAGAAAAGAGAGGATGACTGTGGAAAAATGGCGACAAAAAGATGGAAGACAGCCAGAATTTCCCATGATATGCTTCTAGTTAAGAGTTCTGGATGTTGTTGATGAAGAGCAGGCTGGGTTTGTCCTCTGGTGTATTTTAGTATATGAACATCCTGTATATATCCAGGGAAAGTTCACACATCCAGCCTGAAGCGCCTGTTTCCACTGTTCACCCTGAGAACTTTAGGCCCTGAAAATGCAATTGTGTAAGTGGACTTCTCCTCCGTCTCTCAAGTTAATGCCTTCCTACATTTCCCAGAATGACTTTCAGCTATTCCTGAAAAGGCCACCTCTTGTTCCTCACCATACTCTATACACAGCATACATCATATGTATTGGATTCAGGTCTGTTTCCTTTGATTCCTACACATTGATCCACGCAGCTGATGCACTCACACAGCTGCTAGTTTCAAAGCTTCAGTAGACAGAGGGTAAGTAAATGAGATAATGAAGAATCAAAATGCCTCTCCCTGTTCTTCTTATAGTTTATTGTTATGATATTTCTAATATTACGTTTGGCCTGATTTGTGTTGAAGGACTTTAAATGTTAAACTCAAACTAAAGATCATGTGCTGAGTTAGAAACTCCCAGAGGTAGCTGTTTCCAGGTGAACTTTTAAGTCAACCTACAGTCTTGAGGAAAACAAAAAAATTAGCTGAACATCTACAAAACTCTATCAATGAGGAAGACCATGTGACACGATCAAAAGCTCCAGAACAGCTTCTAAATGCAGTTTGTGGTGAGTGTGTGTGCAGTTTAAGAAGTATTTTTTTATAACTGTGTCCCAGGCTTCTCTGTGATCAGATTTACAACTAAGATCTGTAATATTATTCAGTGTTTTTGCAGTTGTTGTTAAATACATGAGGATCTTCACCTCGCAGGTGGGAAAGCTTCGTCTTCCTCATGCAGCTGAGTTCAGCTCAGATCAACAGACCCGAGCAGCCTCCACCTCAACATACACACACGCTGCCTAAAAAAGCAGCACCCCCGGACAGAAACACAACACGTATAGCATAGCAATCTGCCACCGCACAGCAGACTCTCTGCCCGGCGCTGGAATCCACAGCTCTGACATTTCTGCCCGCCGCAAACCGAACGAGAAACCTTTAACGGCCTGAGGTTGGACTGAGAGAGAGATGGAGATAAATTACAGTGTTTGGTTTGGTGAGGAGAGCGAAAACCAAACGGGAGTGTGAGTGGGTTCACGTACAGCATGTCTGGCTCTGTACGAGTACATATGTCTGGATATGTGTGTGTCTGCATGTGTGAAAGCATGTACGTATGTTTATGTGCAGTTCTCTTCTCTACAAATGTGCTGCATATACACATAAACAAGTGTATGTATACAGTATTTAAACATCAGTTTAAGAGCCAAAATAAACACACAAAGCTGTTGAGAAGCAGCTGATCTCTAACATGTAAACACATAAAAGTTGACACCAAAGAATGACAATAAGAGACATGAAATCCAGCTGTGGTGAAAAAGATCTGACTGCTAACACTGGAATGTGTTAGTGACTCCAGTCATTACAAAGTCAAATGTCAAAGTCAAACCTCAGCGCTATTACATGTACAGTACACACATTACATGCCCTGATATACTTGGTATGTTGTTGAGTCAGTGTAGTTTAGGACATGTGAGATTGGAGGGTCAGCACTGATGTGAAACACCTGGACTGGGGTGTGAAGCATCCAGATGTTTAAAGGTAAACAGTTTTACAGCTACTCCTATAAAGTTTTTACTTCATCGTCAATTTGTTATACAGAGAAGACATCTAATATTACGATTAAAACAAAGAGTGTGGTGAAAGACATCAGCTCTCAGAAATGTGAGGGGGCACATGACCCCTGACGTCTTTTTATAGAGTAAACAATCAATCGATTGATTGTAAAGTGACAGATTTGCTGATAGTTAAAATAATACTTTCAGCCTTAATATATCTCACATAAACACACAGTTGCCAGTTTATGAGGTAAACCGAGCTAAAACTCCCGTATTCGTGATGGTTATAATGTTTGTTGTTGCTTTGGAGGCTGCGTGGAGGTGTTTCTAATATTCAGTGGACCTTCACTGAGACAGTAAAATCTTCACCCTACCTTGTTCTATGGGGTGTGTTTACCAACTCCACCCATTAAAATACAATGAAACCCCTCCTATCATATAAAACCTGCAGGTATGTCTGCTTCAGGTCGTCATCTTACCTGAGCAACGAGCAGAAACACGGGTCAGAGCTGCAAAACTCTGAACTCTCCCTCCTGACACAGGTGTAAGTCATATCATTAAAAACACATGGGACTGTGCACGCTGGCTCAGTGTCATGGTTTACCGGGACACCTGATGGAACTGAGCCGTCGTTAACGAAATTTGTTTCACCTTTGCATTTCCTGCTACGACACGTCAAAACGTTTGCCATGAAAGAGGATCTATAAAGTCCCCAATAAACTTCCTGTATCATGAAGATGTGTCTAAATGGAAAGGAAATGATCAGCTGAAAGGTGAGTTTAGTGCAGATCATTTACATTTCTACCTGGCATCAGTGGGTATTTCACATACGGGTGAGCAATTCTGCCCCAAAAAATGTAAGTATTTGGGAATGAAATGCATTAAGATGACTCGTAACGTGCTTTACTTTCATGCCAACAATCACGATTTTGGAAGGGACATCTCCATATTTACATTTTTTTGAAAAACAAGACTTTCTGAATATATTTGCATAGATATTTCTGGCCCTCAGCTGAAACGTCTCTGCGTTTAATATCCAGTGGGAATTAGAAAGATGGAGTACAGAGCAAAAAAAAATTTACTGATGACATTAAGACAGTCTAACAAGAGATCACACACACAGACGGCTGACAGCTGTTTCTGATCCTCCTATGTAGTTTCAGTTAACGGAGAGGTCTAATATCACCCAGTTGTCAGCTAAATCCTGTCACTGACACCGTTATAGTACGTGTGTGTGTGTGTGTGTGTGTGTGTGTGTGTGTTTGTATCTCTGCGTGTGTCATAACGTGGAAACACACTTCAGGTACTTTCAAAACAAACAGCGAATATATCTAAGTGTCTTCTAATTTCGCCTCGTGCCTCATCAGTTAAAAGACCGAAGCTAAGGAGAGAGACAGAGACTGACTGACAGCTGAGAGGAAAAGGAGGATCTGTTTTGAATTTTTGGATTTTATTTTGCTGGATCGGGATGAAAGAGGAGAGGAGGAGGGGAAAGAAGACACAGGAGAGGAGAGAAGAAGAAGAAGAGAGGATAAGGGAGGAAAAAAGGAGATTGGAAAGAAGAAAACAGGAGAGAGGTTGAGACGAGGGCAGAGGAAAAGAATGATGGCAGGAGAGAGAGATGAACAAGGGGAGGAAAAAGTAGAGTAATGATGGGAGATAAACAGGGATTAAAAGAAAAGAGAGGAGAACAAAGGAGGAAGTTTGAAAGAGGGGAATGAGGGAAGGAGAAGGAGAAAGGAAGAGAGAAAGCAGCAAGAAAAAAGCGAGGTGGAAGAAGACATGAAAAAGAAGAGGAGGTGCTGAGGAAAAAGGAGGGGAAACCAAAGAAAATCCAGGAAGAGAGAGGAGGGGAGATGAAAATAAGGAGGAGGGGAGAAGGAAAGGCAGGGAGAAAAGACAGAAAATGAAGTGAGAGAGGAAAGGAAAGGAGAGGAGAAGAGGAGGGAAGGGAGACGAGACAAAAAAGAGGAGATGGACAAGAAAGTAGGTGAAGAAATGATGAGATGAAAGGAGAGAAGAAAAAGATGTTGGAGGACAGGTGGAGAGGAGCGAATAGAAGGAGGAGAAGAGGGAGGAGGAGAGATAAAAAGGTGGGAGAGGAGAGCAAAGGACACAAGAGGAAAACCTAAGAGAAGGAGAGGAGGACAAATTAGATGGATGAGAGAAGGAAATGAGGGAGGGCTGGGGAAGGAGAAAATAAAGTAGAGAAGTAGACGAGCAGCAAGAAAAGAGGAGAAGAAAGAGAGAAGAAATGAGAGGCAAAAACCAAAGAGAAGAGAGGAGGAGGAGAAGATGGGAGAGGAAAGAGGAGAGGAGCACATCACAGGAGAGACGAACACAGAGGAGACGAGTCGAGACAGGATGAGAACAGAGAGGAGAGGGGGATGAAAGGGAGGAGAGGATTGAATCCAGAGACGGATAGACAGAGCTTTGAAGAGGAGGAGGAGGGAGGGAGGGAGGAGAGAGGGGGATCAGAGTGAGTGAAGGATGAAACAGGAGGCAAAGGGACAGAGATAGAGGAGGGAGGCATGGATGGAGGGATGGAAAGGCTGTGAAAAAAGGAGGAGAGTAACACTCAAGAGATGAAAGGAGCAAGAGTCAGAGATAGAGAGTAAGAGAGGAAAAAGTTTAAGTCCAACAGCTGAAGAAGAAGAGAAGAGGAAGAGGAGGAAAGTGAGGGATGATTGAATGAACGTGAAGTTATTCTATCGATAAAAACACAAATGGTCGATGATGCACCGGCTCCGTTCACTTCTCACATCTGTCACAAAAGAGAAAATTACATGTTTTTCAAATGTTGGATGGAAAATAGAATATATCAGTTTGAAAAGAACCTCCATTTGGACGTGGAACTGTTTGTAGAGGAGGATGAATTTCAAAGGCGGACAGACAAACGCGTCGATCCAGGAGTTTGCGGGAAAAGCGGAGAGCTCTGCAATGCATTGGTGGTAATTGACTGTGACAGCTTTGCAAAAAAAAAAAATTCTGATATAAAACCTTAAACACAAGGAGACAATGTTAGCCAACCCAGCTGTCAGTGTGCTGTAAAATAAGATATAACAATTACATTTTAGGAGCCTGTCAAAAAATATTGATAATAATCTAATAATTGTTTTAGTCTGACAATAAAGACGTCTGAAGACATGAACTTGAGTCGTGAATCTGCAGATGAATTGCTAAAAAAACTAGAAGGATGCTCAGTAGAGCGAATACCTCCTCCTCGTGGATCTCAACACCATAAATTATGTCCTGAAAATTTAGTGACTTCCTCCCTGGTCTATCCCCCATCCCTACGCCATGTTTGGTGCACACAGGTTCAGTATTTTTTTGTCCTGCTGACAAATACGTAAACAGAAACAGGTGAACATATACTTCTAGTAGATCTTCAGAGCCGTGTACTACACAGATGAGTACCTTTACATGCACACTAGCTTCCTAGTTTTCAGTCTCACTCTGGTTTTTGATCATCTAGAGGATGTGACAATGCATATCTGTCCACTGAGGAACCTGTTTACTCAGCGACTGCATATACACAATCATAACAATATCCATGTTTCTACCAGTATCTGTGCAGACATGTTACTGTTAATCCTCCACATCCAGCCACTTTCTGTCATCTCTATACTTAACTGAGTTAACTCAGGAATTTAGTATGGTATAGTATAGTATCTGGCTGCATGGATCTTGTGTTTTGGATAGAGGTTTAACTCTTAACTTTAGATGCTAGCGTAAGGAAACACATTCTAGAGAGGTTCAACAAGAGCTACCGAGTCAGTGAGTGTGATTTTTGGAGTATTCCTCAGATTACTTCCAGTGAAAACTTTGTAGTTTATCTAAAAAATGCCAAAGAGAAACAGCTTTGATTTCAGCTCGACCCTGATGGATTTCCAAGTTCATCCTGTGAGAGCTTCAAAGGCTTTCACCGTAGAAGATAAAGGGTGGTTGGGTTTTGTCAACCTACAGAGGAGCATTTAATCCTTTGACTGGAGTAAAAGTATGAAGAAAATCTTTTGACTGAACGCCATGAATGCTGCTTCTTCTTCTCCACCTTTACTGGTCCACATATTCAAATTGGGAGCTGCCCAAAGATGCCACACCTCGCTGATGCTGGTTAAAGTCTTGCTAAAAGGTACCTCGTTAAAAGCTGTGAAGGTGGGGCAGGCGTTAGACGTGCATGTTTCCCTCCCTCATCCAGGTATTATATGTAGGCTATAACATACATTTCTCCACACTTAAACACTTATGACTGCAGCAGAGACAGTGGGAGTGTGTTTTCAGGTCGTGCCAGATTTACTTCCTCTCTTTGAAGCGCTAATTCTTAGCCTGCATGGCCGCTCTCAACGCTAACTGTCGTTAGCATGTGCTAATCCCCTGTCGTATGACGGACGGGAGGAGCGAGGTGCTAGCCAGCTGTGCTAGCTTTTAAGCCTTAATACCCTGAGAGTGAGTGAGCTAGCGTGGAGCTAATCAGTCTTAATGCCATGCATATGGAGTTAGCTCCGGAGATGGCTAGCTACTGTAGCAGCAGCAGTGGCTAATCCTAGCGGCTACAGGAACAAGCCCAATCCCCTGTTTTCCCAAATATGTCAATTTTAGAAACTGCAGCATGAGATTAAGATTAGAGAAAGAGAATAAAAATAGAGCAGAGGAGAGGACATGAGAGGGGAGAATATGTTGGAAAGAAGAGGAAGCTCTAAACACTTGTAACGTGTTATTTGGGAGGGATGCTCAGTTGTTGTTCCAGCTGAGGCAGAATGCACAAACTTCATGATTCTTTTTGAACTAAAGTGTCCGTCAAATTAATGTGTCTCGTAAACAACATGAGGCACGAGGAGGTGGGGAAAGATGAAACAACAGGAGAGGAAATACAAAATGAGTAGAAGTAGCAGGAGAGGTAAGAGCATTTAGAGCATTTCCCTAATTTTGCTGGGTTAAAAAAAATGGCTGAAACACACACACACACACACACACACACACACACACGCTCTTTAGTGTGTTGACTTCCTGTGCAAGGACAGGAAATGAAGTCATGCTGGTGTGGGCACAGAAATATCTTGGTAGCTCTTATCTTTAAGTGCATGTGTGCGTCTGTACAAGTGCTTCAAACTGAAGCACCTGCTGCTCTCGTTCTCTCTCTCAGTCTAGAAAATCATAGCCTTCGGTCGGACCCCTCCCCTCCTCCTCCTCCTCCTCCTCCTTTTCCACTTCCTCCCGCTCCTCCTCCTTCCGTCCGTCACATGTTACAAGCCTGAGAGCCAGGGCACTGACATGGGCCATGATCTCTCTCTCTCGCTCTCCCTCCCTCCCCTCCTCTATCTATCTTTCGCTCTGTTTCGGGCAGGAAGCCACCAAGTGGCACAGCAGAGGCGAGCCACCTGTTCCTCCCTGGCAGAGGAGATCATGGAGGGAGTGATGAAAAGATGAAGGCAGGGGGAAATGACAGGAGGGGGGAGCGAGGTGAGGAGGAAGGGCACGATGATGGGGTGAGGGAGTGGAGGACGAGGGAGGGGTGAAAGGATGAAAATGAGGGAGGGATGTGAGGCAGGAGGAACAAACTGTGAAGGGCAATAAAGAGTTAAAGGGGGGATGAAAGAAAGAAGAGAGGGAGAAGGAAGGTATGGAAGAAGGAGGGAGAGACTAATAGGACAAGGGAGGAGGGAAAGGAGGGATAAAAGGGAAAAGGAAAGAAAGATGGAGCAAGAAATGCTGAAGAAGGGGAGATGGAGGATAGAAGGAGGTATAGTAAGAGAAGAATGGAGGGAGAAATTGAAGGAGGGATGAAGAGAGTGGACAATGGAGGAAGAAAAGAGGTTAACTGTGGCGGAAGTGAAGGGTAAGAGGAATGGAGGAGAGAAAGAGGAGGGAGCAAATGATGGGAAGAGGAGGAAAGACACCAAACGCAGAAGATTAAAGGAGGTATAGAAAGGGAAGGATGGAGGGATATGAGAGTGAGGGAAAAGGGATGAAAGAAGGAAGAGAGCAGACAATAAAAGAAGAGTTGAAACTGAAAGAAGGATGAGAGGGAGGAAGAGATGGAAGGATGAGGAACAAAAAGGAGAGAGGGCAGGACCGGAAAGAAAAGACTGGAACAGGTGAGAGAGGACGAGAGGGGAGGATAATGGGGGATAAGGTGAAGACAGAAAGGAAAAAGAAAAGGAAAGATGACAGAGCGAGAGGAGGCAGAGGAGGTGACAGCGCCTAATTACAATCCCTCCCCCCTCCTCTTGACCTTGTCCTCCCTCCATTCATCACTCGGTCTCTCCTCCCACAAACATCCTGTCTCCCTCTGAATGATCCTTCAGCTGATGGGTCTCCACGTCATCCTGCACTCACAAGTCAAGCTCTGACTTCAGAAAAATCACCCGAAGGCTTTTCACTGTGAAAACACTACAAAGGTCAGATTGATGAATGAAGACAAAAGATTCCGTTCATCATACAAACATTTCAAACTCTACGCTGAACGTGTCGGTATCACAATGTGTCACTGCTGCGTGTCACGTTTACTGAGTGCTGATACTTCATGGTGTACAAACTTTATTTGTTACGTTCCTCTACCCTTTAACTAATATCTGCTATGATTCAGTAGCTTGTTTCATTTTAGTGATGCTAACGGCCTGCTGCTGGGGATGGCAGTGTCAGTGGATCCACCACTTTGTTCCATACTAAAACGTCCCGACAAATGCTGTAGACATTCAGGTGAAAAGAACATAAACTCCTACTGACTTAGTTAACCCCTTGACCTTTTATCGAGCAGCACCTGCAGGTCAAGGTTTCCACTTGATTGGCAGGAGGTTTTTGGTTGAGTCTGGCTCAATCAAGACTTTCAGTTTGTGCAACACTCACTCCAAATAACTGAAAACAAACAATCTTCCCAATCAGCCTCAGCTGTATTTTATCTTTAGCACGCTGACATACCACCAGTTTTCACACCTACTGTCTGAGTGTGTCTGCATGCTGACATTAGCATGTAGCTCAAAGCCTCACAGAACTGTTGGCATGGCCTCAGACTCTCAGTCCTGTTATTCCTGTTTATTCCTGTGGTTTATTAATGTTTTTGTGGCTGACTAGAGGAGCAGGTAAAACACTAAGTGCCGGAAACTAATCAATCAAACAACCCTGTACAGAGAAACACAATGGTGTCTAAACACAGATGAACACAAAGCACATACAGTCAGGATGTACAATCACACACAACTTATCACTGACGTAGACTGAACATGCATGGACTAAAGCAAATACACATGCAGAGGTGTACACACTGAACCACCTACGTAGAGTATAGACTCCCTAACACACACACACACACACACACACACACACACATATAGAGCATGCTGGAAGTGTGCAGGCTGCAGAAGCAACAAAGCCGTCATTTGCATGAGGAACGATGCGGAGGCGAAACCAAAGCTCCTTATTGTGCTGCACGATACTCAGACACACCACTACACCCTCTCTCTCATACACACGCACACACACACATATGTTCGTGTTCATTCATAATGCATTCACTAGACCCTTACCCTCACCTTAACCATCACAGCTAAATGACTGACCCCAGCCATGACCTAATTCTAAGCTGAACCCTACAACAGCCTTTTGAAGGTGTGTGAAGTGGCTATACTGTCCTCACAATGATGGTTTAGGATTAAAATTTGTCCACACAACCATAGAAAGACACGTGCACACACACATCAACACACACAGACACACACATACACACACTCTGCTTTCCATGTGATTTGAATCGACAAACAAAGAGGCCACTGGACTTCTAGGTACCTGGAGGAAATGGGAACCAAACTAACTGCTGTTGTCTGGCTTGACAGTCCCTTATCCCCTGTGCTATTCAAATTCTGCTGCTCTGTTGCTTCACACACACACACACATGAACACACACACTCATTTAGAAGGAGGGAGGGAGAAGATGCTCAGCCAAAGGCCATTCATTTGGACACAGCTGTTTGTCAATACACATGATCGTCATTTTGCCCTGTGTGTGTGTGTGTGTGCGTGCGCGTGAGTATGTGTATGTGCGTACGTGTGTGTATACATAACTTCCTCTCCATGCGATGCTGTCAAGGGCACAGCTTGCATCCATCCTACCAAGCCATGGTCGCCATGGCAACAGAACATACACTTCTTCTCCCACTTCACCTCCAGCCTTTTTTTTTTTTTTAACTTTCTTCATTTGAACATACTATTGTGTGGGAGCGGCGGTGAGTGTGTGTGTGTGTCTGAGTGTGTGTGTGTGTGTTTCAGTCACTTCCTGGTCAGTTTCAGACAATCAGCGAACAGAGACTGATGTGAGGCTCTCATTGGCTTACTGTCCACTACTGTTTTTTCTTGTTTTTTTTTCTTATTTTCAGTGTACTTCTCAATGTACCAACTCTGTGGTTACCATGGCGCCCGTATCCATTTGGTCCCCCATCCCTCTCTCTCTTTTTCCTCTCTCTTATTTTTTTGTTACTTCCCTTCATTCATTGGCAGTTTCAGCTATTTTTCATGTTTCTTTTAGCTTTTAGATCTTGTGTAGATCTTGTATCGTGTGGTAATTTCTCTCTCTCTGTGTCTTTTTGAAACAGAGAGGTGAGGTGTTCTTCCCTCCACAGAGATCTATAGACCTGGAGAAGGTTAATGCAACAATGCCTTCTTTATACACTTACTGTTGGTTTTACTTTCATTTGTCACACAGCTGTAGCTTTTATTATGGTGAATCGATGATGATGATGAATGCGGCCTGTGTGTTTATGCAGCTTTACTCAATTTTTGAGACAGATTTTTTAAATTTGGCCTAAAGAAATCATGAATCCGTAACATGTGCTGTGTCAACATTGTCCAGAGAGAATTAGACACATAACGTAATGCAAGTCTTCAGTAAACCCACCAAAAATGACACTGATTGTACTTTCAGGCATTGATCCTTTGTCCAAAGACACTTAGATATTTGTCAGCTGTCCTGTTTATTCTGTAGTCTGTGCAGTGCTGTGTTTGTACTGCTGGAAATTAAAACTAGAAGAGCAAGAAGAAAAACCAGAATCAGGGACAAATACAGCACATCAGCCTTGCTGTCAATTGGCCCCAGTGGCCAACTGTGGTACTGCAACACAAAAAATCCTCTGCAGATCAAGAAGTATTTTCCGAGGTACATCAGCTGCTCAGACATGTCACATGTCATGTATGTGCATTTGAAGTTTTTTGCATGTCATTTAGCACAGTTTTGGGGTTAAGTTTAGGGAGAGAGGGACGGTTAGGGCTTAGTCAGTACAGAAATGATGTCGGGTGAAATGACACTGAAAAAGCAAAAAATGTGTACGCACAGTTAACATGTTCTCGCCCTGGGACACGGCCACAACCATAGACACAACCACATCTGTAAGACTGTTGATAGGAAACCTAACATTACAAAGATGACTAATGATTACTCTTGAGAATACGGAGTGACACAATAGAGGAACTGGGAACTGCACTCAGCCTTTATCATATGTTTTCTTCATCCATCTTCTCCACTGTCACATTCACACAGTTTTTTAAGTGTAAATTCAGATGGCATGTAACAATATGGACGTGCACGAAGCCATTCTTTCTGTCTCTTGCTGCAGCTCGCCATAGTTTGGAGCAGCCGTTGATTTGTCACCTTCTACGTCCTGATAACCCACCTAACACACACAATATGTGCATTTTACAGCATGTGCACGGTCTGCAAGCACCGACGCACATCCTGTGTGCATGTTGTCTGCTATGTGTATTTGTGTGTATTTTACAGGGATGACACTGTACGAAGTTTAAAGGCGTACACCTCTGAGGTGCAGATAGTAATCTCTGTTTTACATGATCTATTTCTGTGCACTGTCTGACTCAACCACACACACACACACACACACACACAGAGTCGTGGGTGAGGACACATATACAAGGGGGAATGATGTGAGAGTGAGGGAGAGATAGAGAAAGACAGAGGGTGTTTGGATGACATAGTTCATCTCATCTTTGATACGGAGCCGCCTGCTACACAGGAAGAGGAAGTGACACCGCTGATACTCACGCACACAATACACTGCTTCTTCTACTATCCAGCGTATTTGCAACCGCTGCACATTTGAAAAAGAAAAAGAAAGCAAAAGGCCGGTCTCTAGTCTTCAGCCTCCGATATCACTCCTCCTCCATCCTTTATGTTTTAGCCTATAACCTCCACCACAGCAGCAATTACACACATCCCTCTTCATGTATTATCCTGTATCTGGCTGTAGTCAAGTAACCTATTTTGCACCAGTGCTATTCTTCTACTTCTCCTTTCTCTATTATTATCTTGTTTTGTTTTGTGTCCTTCCTCACCTAAATGTTCAATTCCTTGTTTGCAAGATGCTCTTGACCTTTGACCTTCCTATTGATGCCTGTAGTACTGATGCTGCTGCATGTACAGTCACATTTTGTCACACCAGCACTCAAATCTTATTTTTCGATTACATATCTGTTTTATTACAGCTAACGTCGCACAGCTTCTTCAGTTTTACACTGACTGCTGCATAAAGTCACTTCATCTTCATCTTGACACAAAACTGTTGTGTCTGTAAACAAACGGCCACCAGATTATTGCTGATAACTTGTTCTGCGTGCGCAGAGAGCAGGATTAGATCGGTGTGGAGCATGTGAAGGGAGCAGGCCTACAGAAACTTTACATGCTGGCAGGCAGCAGGACCATTAAAGTGAGCTTTTTCATTTACACTCCCAGCCGAGGTGACACCTCTGGTAACGAAGCTGGACGGTTGCCCCGGCAACCAGCCGGGAAAAAACAGCAAGAGTAATTCTGGTTAAATGAATACAGCTCAACTCTCTCCTTGTCTTACCGTCTGTTTCTCTGTGTGAGCCTCTCCCGCCCTCTCTCTCTCTCTCTCTCCCTCCCTCCCTCTCTCTCATGACAAAAGCATCAGCCATTTTAAACCATAACGATGGTTATTATTACAAAGACGTTCTTTTCCCACCATTTTCTCAGTGTTTTTTAGGCACTCTCACTTCCTGTCGGGAGATCCGACCTTAAATGTTGAGTTAAACTCACATAGATTCTTTTCATTGGCTTAAATTTATCTTATTGTGAAATTTCCTGACATTAAAACCATATTTTATATTAAGTTTCACATCATTTTATGGGATTTACTTGAGGTAATTTTACTTATATTTCCCACCTGTTCTGAAACATTTAATCAGTCCGAAATACTAATTTTCCATAACTTATCTTTTTCATTCCGCCTGAAACTTCATGTCATACATGTTAACTAACATTTTGTGTAGTTTTCATCTTGACTGACAAACTACTAACTAACTATCCACCCTCAAGTTAGAGCTCACAGTAACAACTTTTGCTGTGTAAAGTCACTTCATCTTATCTGATTTTTACTTGCTCTAATCAATACTTAACGCGACCGTATGACCCAGTTTATGTATCTTCACTTCCTGTCAAATGGTGACTCTGTCTACCTGTGACTGCGAGCTATAACCACGACACACACACACACAGACACACACTGTTATCAGTTTCGCAGATCCTACCTGGTGTAACTGTTTGTCCCCTGGTCCAGTTTAGCAAGTCCACAACTGGTCACAGCCCCTGAGGGACAAAGAGATAGAGAGCATGATAAAGACGTACAGTATGTTTATGTAAATACACCTGGTGTTAACACACTGTGTGTAACATAAGACCATGTGCATTCAACATGGCTACCTCCCGGCCTGGAGTCCTGGCACAGTGCAACATGCAACACACCACCGGTATATTTTTTAGGTAGTGTATCATGGTCTCATGGTTTTTATTAAGCTTTTCAGGACAAAAGAAAAGTTTTTGTTGGTGTCTGTGCAGTTTGGTGGTGCCAAAAAATAAGATGTGATACAAGCATATATAATATACACTATATGGCTAAAAGTCCTTTGTTGCTCTTAAAGCAACAGTTTAAACATTCTACTTCTCTCACGTGTCTGTTAAATATAAGGCTACAGGCAGCAGCTCGTTAGCTTAGCTTAAATCAAAGACTGGAAACAGGGGAAACAGTTGGCCTGGCTCTGTTTGAAGCTAACAAAATCTGCCTACCAGCACCACTAAAGCTAGCTAAATAACATTATAGGGCATTTTTTAAATTTGTACAAAACCGAAGTAACTCTCTGGAGTCTTCACTGGTTGCCTGGCAAACGCTCCAGACCAAACATTTGTGGCAAACTGTCATAGCATATTATCCAAAGCCAGTAAGTGTATTTCCCTGATGATATTTTAGGCAGTGCCCTGAACTCTGTGGCAACAGTTTGTGTTTGACTCTTTCCTCTGTGCACAAAGCCAGCTCCATAAAGAAATGGTTTTCCCAAGTTGGTTTGGAAGAACTCGACCGGCCTAAGTAGAGCCTCAACGTCGACTGTGAGTCAGATCTTATCACTCAACATCAGTGTTGGACCACACTCAAATCCTAATGGGAGCAAATACTCTGCAGACCTCTTCCAAAATCTGGTGGAAAAGGTGTTTGGTGCAAAAGTTCTTTTGAATAGTTTTAAAGGTCAAAAGGTCATGAGACTCTCTCAGCGTATAAATATCAATGTAGTATTTAAATCTATGTCAGGAAAATAATAAAACAGCAGTGTCTTCTTTGTAAAAAAATCTCCCTGACATGCTGATCCTGTGGTTTGTAATCATAAATTTCTAAAAACACTTCTTCATTCCCCAAAGTCTCTGTTGTTTTCTTAGCAGATTCTGAGCGTTTGACATTGACATTTCAAACCCTTCGATGAATCCAACAACAAACAAATAAAAACAGATGACACACTGTTTCAGAGTTTCAGATCACTCATGTCATCCGTTTGTCATCTTGATTTTCAGTTTTCTTTTGTCACTTTTTTTCTTTTGGGTGTTTTTTTTTTTTTTTTTAAAGCCCACTGGGGTTTCTAGCCTGTCTCACCCGCTGAGACTGGATTTCTTTTCAACCCCTGATATTTTTTGAAGTGTTTTTATCTTTTGTATGGATATGCAAATAACTCTAACCTACAGTGGTGGCTGTCTGTTTGTTTTCACTGTACCACCACTAACACTCAGACTGGGCAGAAAAGCCTGGGAACAGAGCACCAACCTGGTTTATCACAGTGATGTAAGGTTAAGGTTTAGTGTTAACATTTTGTACTGAGTTTTAATGAAAAATACTCCTCTTTTTAAAAAAGAAGAGAAACAAGGACGGCTTAAATAACAACATTTTTATAACCCAATTACCACCAGATTTACATCATCCTTTACTTTTGAACATATTCTCTAATAGATCTAAACAGTCCCATTTACTCATTTTGAATAAGAAAATGCCATAGATACATTTTGATCTGTCAGTAATAAATCCCCCACAGCAAAAGACGTCATCAGTCTGTGACGTTCGGCTCATTCCAGTAATTATTTAATAACAAGGTTTTGTAATTTACCACTTTTGGTTCACCTACTTCACCTAAACCTGCTTCACGTACGTCATGTAGATTTCCTACATTTCCCAAAATGCCTTTGGACATCCCCAAGAGACAATACCAGTATGCAGCAGGGTTTTACGTGTGCGTAGAAGGGCATGGGTGGGAGTTTGATGAAAGTGAGATTTTCACGCTTTACTCAAAACTCAACAACCACGTTTGTCACCTCAACGTATTCTGGTTCTGGTTTCATTCCTGCGGGGGCAACAGGGCAAATTTCTCGCCGTATGACTGTTGAGCACAGTGCAAAATAGCGGCTGTAGATTGTAGAGTGACTGACATCAAACACCGATGGTTACCGGTGTTTTACTGTGGAGCACTGAAACTTTTTTTTTCAATCATGCTAAACTGGAGCTGCTGGGAACACAACGTCATGTCATGTCATCGACATTTGAGCAACTCTCTGTTTATGAATAAGAAAAACAATGAAACTTAACAATGACTTGATTTGAGTGCAAACAGGTGGTGTGACATTGTAATAAATCTAATCTCAACCATTCTAAGAAACAAGTTACAACGACTTAATGTTCAAGAAAGACTGACAGTCAAAGACCAGGAACCAAAGACTTAGGAGGTTGCTATTTGGTACAATGACAACCTGAATGTTTTGTATCTCGCTCTAATCTCTCCGAGCTTAAAGGACACTTAGTTTTCTTAAATAAACTTGCTTTTTTACACGGAGTCAAATCCTCTCTGTGCTTGTTGCGCCTGCAAAGTGTTCAGCATAGCTAAGCACAAATATGGAAAGCATGGGGAAACTCCTAGCCGAGTTCTGTCGAAGGTGTCCTCTCACCATCCAGAACTCGTATTTACAGGTTATATCATTATCATCTACTTCACACTGTACCAGAATTAAGTAGAAATCAAAGACACTGGGGTTTCCAAGCAGTTAGCTCATTTAGTAACCAGCTTACGCAGCAGGGCCCAGTTTCTTCTCTTCATTTTATTTACTCAGAAATCCCAAGTGAGTCTTAGTGAGTATTGGTGGCTAACCTGCTAGCTAACAAGATGCAATGTGTAAATGCTGTAGGAGAGCTGATGGAAGCCATGTAGCTGCTTCCCTCTGCCTCCAGCAATCGTGCTAAGCTAGGATAACAGGACCTGTGAAATTAAATTAATATTAACCCTTTCAGATCCAAATTAGAGCCAGCTATCAGAAACCAACCCCAACTACTAATGTTTTTCTAGAGACAGGGTTTAGCCCACTGTATTTGGTGTGTTAATTTATTGCTAATGGAAACCAGAAAGTTCCTACTGCTGCTGCTTCACATTATAAACTTCCCACTGAACAACAGGGAGGGTTTCTGTATATTCACGAGCAGCTACAGGGAAATGCAAAGTATCTGAGACCGTCACCGATGCTGTTGTTCACCAGAAAGTAATTTACAGAACAAAATAAAGACATGCTCCAGTAGGTCAACAGCTCAACCCCCGACTCCTACAAATTATGTTTTTGTTCACAATTAAACCACAGTGACAAATACGTTTTGAAGGAACTTTGTTGCAACCATGCACAACAGTCCACAGACTCCAAGCGGACTAGAAGGTAGTACAGTACTACGTGCATGTCTGCAAGGAAATAAGAGAGGCTTAAGGCCAAACAGTTTTAAATATTGCAGGAAAGAACAGTACAAGAAGAAACAGATTTAGATGAAGAGCTGCAGCCATAGACTTGTACTGCTCTTACACCTTGAGCACATCATCAGGGGAAACAGCACCTTTTACAGTGTTATTCAGATGGCATGGCTTCAGTGGTCGCGGCTGTTGACTGTAAGAGTTAAACTGCACATGATTTACGATCCATTCACAGAATATTGGCAGCGTACAGTAAAGGGAAAACTGGATAATGGCTGTTGCAGTTGGGATTTTCTGATTACAAAACACTGATTTAGCTCTACTGTCTGATGCATAAATGCATGAAGTGAGACTAATTACAAGCCGTTGAGAAAGTAGGCCAGTTTGGGTAAAGGTCTCTCTCTCTCTTTCTCTCTCTCCCTCTATCTCTCCATCATCTCCTTGTCCAGTTAAATAGCTACACACACACACACACACACACACACACACACACACACAGAGTCCACCTGACAGCCCATCCACTGCCTCCCTTTGAGTAAAGAGAGGTTGGGTTACAATATCAGCCTCTTTCCCTGCCGCGCACACAAACAAACACACACATAAACACACACTCTTTCTAGCAAGCAGAAAACGAAGGAGAGCGATCACATTTCCCCTCTCGTTAAAAAGCTGCCACGTGGTTGGCTAACGTGGACTGACAGACGTGTCAATCGGCAGCAAGGTGAGCGCTGATTGCCTCAAGATAGCCAAACACTGATAGACTTGAGAGAGGGAGGAGTTTTTGAGGACAGTCACACACACACACAGGTACACCTCAATGAGCTTAACTGCTTCAGATGAAAAGTGTGTCAGCAGCTGACAGAACAGACACACTGAACCTCTCAACCTCCTTCCTCCTGCCCTCAGCCACTGCCTTCTTCTTCCTTTCCCTTCCCACCCCTCCTCTCCTCTCTTCTCCTCCTCTCTTCTCTCCTCTCTCCTCTCTCCTCCTCCTCTCCCTCCTCTCTTCCCTTCCCTCTCTCCTCTCCTCCTCTCCTCTCTTCCTCCTCTCCTCTCCTCTCCTCCTCCTCCTCCTCCTCCTCCCTCCCTCCCTCCTCCCTCCTCCCTCTCTCTCCTCCTCTCTCCTCTCCCTCCTCCTCCCTCTCCTCTTCCCTCTCCCTCCCCTTCTCCTCCTCCTCCTCCTCCCCTCTCTCCTCTCTCCTCCTCCTCTCTCTCCTCCTCCTCCTCTCCTCCTCCTCCTCTCTCCTCTCTCCTCTCTCCCCTCCTCCTCTCCTCTCCTCCTCCTCCTCCTCTCTCCTCCTCCTCCTCCTCCTCCTCTCTCCTCTCCTCCTCTCCTCTCCACCATCTGCCTGGTTCTTCCTGCGCCCATCATTTCTCTCCACTGCCTCTTGCAATTTTTCCATCTCATCTTCATCCTTCTCTCCACCAACAAATGTCCGAGAGCACCAGAAGAAACAATTAACTGATTAGAAAATGATTATTAGACCTCCAGCTCAGAATTACCAACTGTAATAAAACTTTGTTCTGAGAGTTATCAATGGTAATAACCAAACGGCACCAGGAGCGTCGACGGCGCACAACCAGCGGTTTTACCGAAACACTCAATCGGCGGAACAGGTCATTACACCACGATCGCCGGAGCAGATCGAGCCCAGCCAAACCCGCGATGAGAAACCGGCATCAATAATATTTCAGAAGGCTGTAGTGATACACCAGCTCAGAGACCCAGGAAGATCGCCAGCAGAAAGCCCGGAACTGACGTCATTGATTCAGGTTTTGACATTTAGCCATTACATAACACCGGATCTGCTGGCGATTAAAAGATACGCATTCTCACGGCGGACTTAATTAATGACGGTTTGACAAACAACAATCAAACAATACACGGAGAGAGAGCAGAGAAGTTGTAATGAGCGGTCGTTGACTGATTTTCATATCGCATCTGTTTACCAAGAACAGCACTAGGCGCTGGCGTTACTGTAGAGAGGGAGTTGTGTCTCTTGGTGTCTCACTCCCCACTGGCCACCCATGCTTACGACATTCCGTGAAGCTCATCTCTGCCAAGATAAAGAACTGGCTGAACAGAGAGACAGACAGAGACAGACAGAGAGGCAGAAACCAAATTAATGTCGAACAGAAATTACAAAATGTAACCAAAACAGTCTGCTGCACGCTTTTACAGGACAGCTGAAGAATGCAATGCAATCACTGACCGATTTCAGCGATTCCAACTGAGGAAGGAAACACAAACGCCGAGCCAAGTCTGTTCACTGGGAGCAATCATATATAATTCTAATGTCACCGGAGGAAATATGTTTATTGCAAAATCAGTACACCATACCGTCTCTACTGTTCATACACCGTGCTGGAAGAAGAAAGACCAGAGAGCAAATCTTGAGGTGCTTTTTCGTTGCCTGAACCAGAAATCACTTTGACCTGCAGGGTCCAGTCTCCAGGCTGCAAACCACCACTCAGTCTTCACATATTAGCGGTAGCTGCTTAGCAGGCTAGCTGCATTGTGTAGGCAAACACGGGCGCCAGGCCCGCGCTGGTCGGAGCGGGTGCCAAACTTGCACTAGTTTTGCATTACACCAGAAACCAGCCTTGGGCAATAAAACTGATCAAGAGGGTGTCAAACGCTATTATCCCGAATCCAAAATCAATTGCACCAAGACTAACACACTGTATGTTTCATCCTGTCTGAACTTCTGTCAGCGAAGCTGGCTACCCACAAGTCGATACACCTTCTGCTGTGTCAGTGACCAAAATCGCGGCACAGACTAACCCAGCTAACCTGAGTAACCAACGGCCCTGTTGATCAATACTAAAGAACCGGAAAAAGGACAGGGTGACTTCACACACACATGCACACACAAAATTCAGGCACAATTGAACGTTTCATGCAGAAATGAACTCACACCTCATGCACATTCTTCTGTATGCCTGTCCACCCTGGTAACAGGTGTGCATGGACGCCGCCCCACGCAGTACACCACATGGCTATCTGAGGCGGCATACGTGAGGGTCGCCTTTTCCCGCACCTCACACACTTGCACGTGCACAGTCCCCAGCATGTGTCCTGACGGCAGAATGCAAACTGGGATTTTAGCTACAGGACTGTAACTTATCACCGGCCATTAAACAAGAGTCGGTGACACGCCTCTGTCGCTGCTTTTGCTTTTGCAGATTTGACAAACAGCAAAACAAAGCATTCATCTGTGGTGGCTTTCCATCACGTGTCAGCTTGCTCATTTCTGTGGCTGTCGGCAGCTATTACCAGTCATTGTTTCTAAAAATACTATCTTTATGAAACAATCTGAAGTTTAAATTAGCTTTCTCTGCGAAAGACACAGATGTGACAGTAAAGTTTGTAAATAATAAAACCCGTCATTTTGTAATATTTAAATGTTATATTTTCTTCATCTGACTCATGTATCCTGCCTTATTGTTACTGCAAAGTTCGCTTAGTTTCAGCTTCCTGCATATATTAAACATCAAAGAAAAGTAGTTGCGCCAGTAATATTCAGTGTCCTGCGCTGTTTCAGACCCTACCAAATCACATATTGCCAATCATCCACCGTGCTGTGTAGTGTCCTTGAGCAGGATTCCACCTCCTGTTGCACATAGTAGGTGTTTGACCCTTAATCTTGACCCTTCTGACCTCTGCGTGAAGGGGTGGAGGTGCAGAGGCAGAATAGAGATTCCCAGTCATCACAGATTAAGATTTGCAGTAGCACACGGCCTTGCTTTCATATGATGAGGCTGTAACCTCTCTGGAAAAACGCAGCGAAGAAAGACTGAAATATTTTCCACACAAGAGCATCAGCGGGCTTGTTAAAGAGAGAGAGGCAGAGGAGAGAGACGGAGAAGGGCTGGGCCGTGAGTTGAGGCCCGCCGGCCGGGGCCCTCTCTAGACGGCAACACGTCGCGGGAATATCTCGGAACCAGCCAGCACCACCCACCTCTCTCTCTCTCTCTCTTTAACCTACACACAGACAACACTCACACACACACAAAAGAGTGAAACAGCAGATATCAAGGAGATAAAGTCACCCTTTAGGGGAAATAGAGTCGCCTTAAACAGCTTTCTCATCTCTGGACACATCAGCTAACAACACACACTGTGGTAACGAGCCCAGAGCCACCATCTGAGGAATGCTTACCCGGTCATACCTCGTAGCAGCAACAAGGAAATACCAAAGCGAGTGCGCTAAGGTCAGCCAACTCACTTTGAACGCCCTCGCGCGCTATCGTGACTGTGGGGATATTACACGGATCTGCAGAACTTCACACTGAGCTGAGCTGGTTTGCTGCACGTAACGCACAACGATAATCGAGCGTCCAGACATCTGCATCACACCATCACACCTATCTGAGCTTCCACTCTCACAGCTTCATCCACCCACCTCCCCTCCCGTCCTCCCTTCTATCTCCTCTCCACTGGCCTTGCAGCCACCCCGCTGTGCAGGTTACCGCAACCTCAGATTACGCAACCCGGGTAATCTGCATGCACGCAATGCGTGCCCGGGTATTCTGCATAGCCTTGCCCTTATAAGCTAAAACAAAGATCATGCCATGAAAGGCCCATAACGCCCGTCATGGCGCAGAAACCCCGCTGTCACTGTGATATGTGGAGAATATGTCCGTAAGGTTTCGTTTTCCTCCCCGTTTTACCTTCTGTCTGCGTCTGGCTGCGCGTCTCCAACCAAAGGAAATGACAACAAGCAACCCGCATAGACAGGAGACTGATCTGGCGGCTTGACACCGCTGGTCGTCCGCCAGAAAGAGCCAGAGACGTTGTTAGAAATCCACATGAGTCGAGGAGTGGCGGTGGAACGTCGCGGCCAGGAATGGAGTGAAAGTTACGCGTAAAAATGGAAGGAACTTTCCGACCGGATTTCGCTGCTGCCGGGAGCTCCACTACTGCAGTCAGACAGACAGTAAATGTGGGCACTGACCAGCCAGGTAGTGTGCGTGTGTGAGGGGAAATCAGGAGGCACACACACGCACACACACACCATACGCACATGAAGACCAAGCGCTACCTCAGAATAGCAGCATAGAGGAGAGGGAGAGAGAGTGAGAGACGGAGCGGTAAGAGAGCGAGAGAGAGGAGGAGAGAGAGAGAGAGAGAGGCGTGTATGTGCGTCTAAGTGTGTATGTGTGTGTGTGTGTGTGTGTCGCGGACGTCGTCGGATCCCCAGCGCGCAACCAGGGCAGGGAGGGAGGGAGGAGGAGCAGTGGCCGAGGAGGAGGCTCTGTTCGCAGGCGCAGAGAGCAGGATTCCCTTGGTCACCTCTGAGCGACCTGTCTGTCTGACTGTCTGACTGACCTCAATGTTCACTGCCTTTGCGCGTTGCTCGTCTGTTCGTTGTAAGAATTAGCCGCGGCACTGAACTGAGCTAATAGCCAGGTTTGTGCTAACAACATGGACATCCTACCCGCATCATCAGTATCATACATATATTTGTAATTATGATATATTTTCATATGAATAAACATGACTAATACACATGCTCAGTCTCATCCCTATTATATAAACAGCCTTCAGCATCACTATAATTGCCATCATTATTATTATTATGTTCTTATGATGGAGACGAGTACCTGGACCCTGCAACTCATTTGTTATAAAATTAAAATCTACCGATTGATTAGCCCCACCCCCACCCTTCTGAAAATATTATGATTACTAGACCTTGTAATCTGACTTGAGATATCAAGGATTTGGTTACAGTGTTTGACCCCCATTAACCCATCTTCCCATCACAGCTATCAAAATTCAGGCAATGCATGAGGTCTAATCCAATTACCATGCGTGTAACATGTTCATATTCATGCACCTAATAGCACACATGAGCTGGTCCCACTGGTGGAAAACTAGGTCTGCAGGTGATTTGCATCCGCTTACAGCAACATGCACAAATGTCAGGAAGCCACCTTGTCTGCCTCCTGCCAGATTTTCAGGTGGAGCTCAAAATTCAAACAACACACCCACTCCAGCTCTGAGTCCTTTCATCTGTAAAAACACATTTATAATACAGATTGACTATTTAGTTCGCCTTCCTTAATAAATTAAATCAGTTTACAAAGTCCTTTTTTCCCTTGGACAGTTTTTAGCGACAGGTGGCAGGTTTAATAAGTGACTGAACACAGAGTGTCTGCACCTGGAGGCATCACAGGTTTGATCCTCTAACAGGCATGTTGGCAACAACCTGCCTGAGAGGTGATGCATGAAAACTGAACAAAACCAGTCAGGACTTGTGCACGGCTTCAAGATTTCAGCCTTCCTCAAACAGCCCCATTGAAATCGGGGAACAGATAATATTACATACGGTCTGATAATTGTCTTGATGGCATCTGTCCATTGACAGCGCTTAAGTAGAAGTTATCTGAGGTGAGAGCGAATAAGAAGCAGGAAAAGATGTTGATTACAGGGGCAGAGCCATCATGAGCAATTAGAAACAGGGACCTTTGTTGTCGAAGCCACAGATGTCACAGTTTTAAACATCCACTCTCATCAAGGGTTTTATTTGTCATATTAGACCTTATTCTGGAGGCTCACAGCACACAGAGGCAGGAAACCAGGGCTGATGCACCAAACATCCCAGGTCCGATGCCACCACTTCACCTGAGCCACCGAGAAACATGTCATTTTTTCAGGGTGTATTTCATGAGCAACAGCACACACGCTATTCGTTAAGAGCGGTGTGAATTCAACAGGGTGTGAATCCCACCTTCTGTTAACAGCTTTGATGTCAAGTTATCTGGCAGTTACCTGACCGCCTTTAAAACACTGCAGCTCTATACGTGAGCGAGAAGTCTGTGTTGTCAACATCACCGTCGGGAGTAACGTATTTACAACCATTGCGCCTCCTGTCTAGAGAGCATTTTGAGAAATAATCAATCATCTGTGAACCCAAAAACTGGACCTTAGTGATTCAACCCCAGGATGATTCCTGGAACAGCCTAGGTACAGCATCCGAGAAGACACACGTTGCTGGGGCAAGCACCCAGCAACAACAGCTAATACAGGGTCTAATTTCTGTGTTTACCTTCAGTCGTACAAAGTTTATTTGGTGTTTAGCTTGTGCTGAGTCTGTTTCCTGAATTCCTTATAGCAAGGTTTCAGTGTAAAGTTAGCATGACTGATTTAACCAGAAAAACAACATGAGAACATTACAGCACACTAATTTAGAATAACCCTCAACAGATGTATGCACATTGAGATTGCGTGGATGTATCATAAGAACTGATATCAGATCAACATGTTTATCTATTGAATGAAATTGTCATCCAGGCCTTTAACCAAAACTTTTCTACCTGGTTACCAAGTTGTGCAACACGACATGCACATTAAAACTGCTTGGTCTATGGGTAAAATGCTTTAAGGGCAGATGGGGTTGTTTCCGCCAGCAGTACCACACCATTTACGACGATGCGCCGCATCTAGCTTACTTAATACATCCATGAGATGACTGTCCTGCATACAAAGGTCTGATTGGCTCGACTGTTTGTCTGATTGGTGAAAGCTATCAAAAGAACAGCTATTCAATGGTCAGGAACCAGGCTGGAAATCACCAAAGTTCATTACAGATGATAGAGTAGATAGATACTAAAGCTCTCAATGAAAGTCCTGTCTTATCCACATACTTTCTATGTTTGTGTGTGTGTGTGTGTGTGTGTGTGTTTGTGCTGGCCAGATGTGTAAGTGGATTAAGCACCGCCATCTCCCAAGAGGCCCACTGGACGTGATCCATCACCAGTGACCCCGAGTCCCCATGACACGCCCGCGGGCAACACAGCACCATGGCGAGAGAGCTGCCGCAGCTTCTGATGCTGCTGTAACTGCACCTGAGCCGCCATGGAAGCCCGCAGAAGGTGTGTGCAGTTTGGAGACTGTACATCAACTCTAGTAAAAACACTGTATAGATACTGTATGTAAGCTTTTTAAGTAACATCTGCAGCCTACGCTCCTGAACGCCATTCGTCAACCCCAAAGACGATTTTAGCTCACAGACAGAACTATTCTACTGTGCAAATGCCTCAAGGACCTATAATCCTTTAATAATTTGTTTTGTGTTTGAGCCAGCTGTCATTCTGATGAAGAGTTTTCACATATGCCGCTTCACTTTATTAAAATTGCATGAATTCTTCTGTTAAATGTCGCTCGTGTGTTATTCTCGCTAAGTCTTCCGATGTTGCTAAAAAATAAGTACAGTAGGAAAACGACGTATAATATAAAAAGAAATAACCTTTACCTGAACCAGAATCCATTTTAACACTGTTTCTCTGTTCTTGAGATATCTCACAAATGACAAATGAACAAATACTATACCAAAACAGATCTAGCAGTTGTGAGTTTGTAGCACTATTCATATTGTTTTTAATCATCACGTCACTTTCATGAACACATGACCTCCTCTCAGAAGGAGTAGTGTCTCCTATGAAGGAGAAACCAGCGACATCATGATAGAACTGCACTGCACAATGAGACGGTAATTTTGCAAAATCTTGTTATCTTACTAAGATGGATGGATTCCTGATTGTATGTGTATACTCTATGGGCGCACAGACACGCAGAATGCCCCTCACCCTCCGCATGGGAGAGCATGGCATTATACTGTCTCTTTGCTGCTGTTTTGAGTTCTATTTGTGGTCATTTTGCATCTTTTTATGGTTCTTTTGATTGATTTTCTAAAGAAAGTCGTCACTTGGTGACTGGACCAGGGTCTCCTGACACCCCGGGTCCCTTGGACCCAGGCTCAGTAATCACCCTGGACTGGTTCAGGAAATCCTGTTATTCTTGGTTCCAGCAGGGAACCAACTTTTCAGGATCTTGCATGAACCGGAACAGAACCTGTATTTGAGTGACCCCTTCACGTTGGTTAACTCAGTCATTTAGTTCATTAGTCTGTGATTTTTATGACACTGGGATCATCTTGGATGTAATGACTCAGGAGATAATGCTACAGCTCCTCAGTGTTAGCATGCAGAGCTCTGTATGACACAGATGTGATATGGTGCCAGTCTCACCAAACCGGTATCGGTAAGCAACAAGTGTGGCCACAATCCCAGGATGTGAGCTGCAAACATGCTCTAATGTACTGTTACAGTCCCAGACTGAACCCAAATCCCTATCTGTTCACCATCAAAGAAAAATGGGAACAACCCCGGCTGAGGCGGGCGAACCACACACTGAGGACACACACACACACACACACACAGAGAAATAGGCAGCAGCCTCAGCTCTGGTCCCAGGAGTCAACCCACTGTGCCACCCCAGACAGCTGACTGATTACTAATGCTTATTCATACACCACACACACACACAACACACAGAGGGGAGAGAGAGAGAGAGTCAGCCCCTTTGCTACCACCCTAGTTTCCCACAGATTGACAAGTGGCGTTCTGCCTGATACACACTTTGGCACACACACATATTAACGTTGTATCTTCATCCGCTGTCTTCAGCCTCTTCCCGCAGCCACATTAACCTCGTCACTGTAGTTCTTTTCCCCTTCTATCACACACACATGAATGTTACCACACACACCTGTTGCATGAGGGCCTGTCTGTTACGTAACAGCTCCAGGGTAAAGGTCAAACCACCTGGGAGATAATGTTTCAAGAGAGTACACCCTGGAGGTGGTTAAAGAGGAGATAGGTTATAGAGGAGAAGGTTTTGCAGATGTACACACAGTACAACCTTGTCATTATAGAGGCTGCTCAATAAACAGTAATTTCTACTGGTCTGCACCAGTACCAACACTGAACACACGAGTTTAACACTGAATTATTTTACGATCTTTTACACACTGCAGTTAATTTAACAGTAAAATCTTTAGATAATTGCTATATAATAAAGAAATAAAGATTATCAACTGTTCATTTTAAATTTTTTTCCCATTTCGCCGCGCATGTCGTCAAACCGCGGAAGAACGTTAAAAGACACATTTTTCTCAACTGTACTTGTACTTTTTTTAGTAACTGCCCGAG
>BRZM01001869.1:58091-81307 GCA_033238685.1 Lates japonicus
TGTGTGTGAGTGTGAGAGAGGTAGAACCATGTGATTGGAGTCTGCCAGCGTTGTGAGAGCAGCCTGAGGATCAGACAGAGGTCACCGTCTGGCTGTCTGAAGCAGCAGACGACTCGACACCGTTTCCTCTGTTCTGTTTATTCGCTGTGAGATGTAACTGAGCTTCAGCTGATGTGAGGGTCCACGCTCACATGTCCACACTCGGGCTATTTGTTGAACCTCAGTACTTTTTTTTTTTTTTGCTACCAAACAAAGTCTGTCTCTGTAGCACCAAGAACTGTATCTGACTTTCTGTCTGTGGTACTGGCTGATGTCATATTATCAATCTGATTATTTAGTCAGGAAACAGATTTAACATCTTTATTATCATTACTTTGTTCTGAAGGGTGAGACAGGTTTATTGAAGCTGAACGAGGCCACCTCAGCTCGTACTTGTGAATATGAAGTGTAAGTTGTGGTGCAGTCTGTGTATCACATCTGAACACTGCAGCTCAGCAGCACAGACAAGGTGAAGGCTGCAACTAATGATTTCTGTCATCTGTGAAACATGATCTGACCTGGATAAGCAGCAGAAGACCTTTCAGTTCCTTTAAAGACCCTTTTTTAGGAAACTAAAATAAAGACCTGCATACACTCTGTAACTGTATCAGCACTACAGATGGACAGATAGAAATTCACCTTTTTTAAATTCATTTTCCAAGAGGTCAAACACTGTAACACTGTCACATTTATTTGAGAGTGTTTGTGCCTCATATGCACCTGCAGCCTCATGCATGTAACAGAAACAGATACGCAGTATTTGTGGAAACATTTTTGAAATTTTGTACAAGGACCAATCCTCTCTCTTCCCCTGTCGAGCAGCATCTCCAACCATCAAGCCTCTGGCTACTGGACCATGTGACAAACTTGAAAAAAATAAATAAATAAATGGTTGTTTTTCTCACCAAGGTCTAAATGTATGGTGAGTTTCAGACCTGACTGTGTTTTTTGAGACTGAGAAAAGAGGAGAAACCCTCTGAAACTAACATTCAGGCCATTTGACACTAAAAATCTCCTTAATGAGGGGTTTGTAGAAAACTGCTGTCACCACCCATCAGAGAGAGCAAAGGAGGGTGAGAGCTGATTATACTGCAAACACATTACTCAAGCCTTTGATTCCTGCAAGCCAGGCTGATCCCTCCCCGGGCTATTGTGTGTCGCTGTGTGTGTGTGTTTGGTCGTATGCATCCATCCGCTCACCGCTCCGACAGGGAAGGCCAGCACGGCCATCATCCAGTCCCTCAGGCCAATCAGCTTCCTCAGCTGCCGCTCCTGCTCCCTGCTGTCGCCTCCCTTAGTCAGCAGACTGGACACATCGATCAGGACACACAGTCCGAAAAACACCGCCTGGATCACCTGCAGAGACGCACGGAGAGAGAGGGAGCTCAGCAGCTGCTGCGCTTTCACATGACTAACACTTCAAAAACATGGACAGAGGGGGAGAGAGAGAGATAGAAAGAAAGAAAGAGCTTCGAGAGGGAAGCAAAAGCAGGAGAGTTCAGAGAGGACAACCCGACATTAAAGCACAAACTGCACCACCATCATTACATTTTATGGGGCAGCCACTTTTTCCCGAACCTGCTTCGCCCACTTCTCCTTCACTCAGTAATTTCATACATTATCCCAAAATCATCTCCCTCAAGAGACGGAGCGTGAAACACTGACTTCAGTCTAAGATGAGCGTGTGAGAACACAGCCAGCTGGAGAGACAGTTTGTTACGCAAATATGACCAGTGGAGTGTTTCTGTAGCTCATGTTTATTCAGCACAAACAGCTCAACTGTGCTGACATGAGCTGCAGCTCAGCCTTCGACTGCTCTCACAACTTACCAGGAGAAATTTTACTCCACAGACCCTGTGTCCTTTTTTATTGGCTCCGATTGTTAATAAACTGGAATCATAAAACCATGGTCTCTGTGTGTTTGAGAGCGACACACGTTTGCGTCCATTACAATGTCTCTAACATTTGCTTCACATTCAGTCTAAATGCAGCTTTAGCCAAAACCAGAGCTGTGCTGTCAGACTGGGTGATTGGACAAGTATGTCAGCCATCATCAGCCACAGGGGAGCGGCGTTCAACCAATCAAACAGAGACCTCAGCAGAATCAGCAAATCAGGCTCCATGGCTGCGGTCGAACAGTCAAAGAAATCTCCTTTGCCAAACACGTTTCCTCGACCTCGATGGAAAACGTCATGAGGCGAAGGAAAGACGAGAAGGAGAAGTGATGAGGAATTAGGAAAAGAGAACCGCGGTGTTTTAGAGAATCTGACTGCACTTACACCAGTCGTGTCTTTTTAAACCAACTTTATTTATAACACTGGCTCCAATTCAATAAGGTTTCCTGTTCAACACTTATAATAACATGAAAGGACTGTACGAGTTGAGAAAGTTGAGCCATTAAGATAACGATGAAAAAAGGAATTGTGCAAGTTATGTTCAGACAGAAACTACAACGGTGCGTCGCACTAAACGCTGCTGCTGCAAGGAATTGTGGGACGGCATTCTCTCTGATCATGGCGGCCGCTCAGATACTTCAGGGTCATCTCACTCCGTCAGGAACCTTCCTAAAGCTAAAAGGACTGTTCGGCCGCAGCCCACGTCTTTCTAGTTCTACCTACCGTAGCCATGACCTGCTATGCTAACATAAACTAACTGACCTACTTTAGCACGATAAGGTTGTGTGTCCGGAGTGTGTGATGTTCAGAGGAAGATCCCTGCGTAAAGATCACACACATTATGTTCCTCAGGGGTCATCTTTAGCTCTGCAGTGGATTAGCAGAAGTAGAGCAGAGGTGGTGTGTAGAGGGGGCGGGCGGTGCTGGTAGCTTCTAGTAGCACTGTGCTGCGTTCAAAGCCATCATGGTGTGAAGTCATTTCATTATATTTTAGCACCAGCAGTGTTTCAGGAGAGTTTGAGGATTATGGAGATGGAACAGCTGAGCTTAAAAATGTATCATGAAAATGTGATACTAGCAGAAAAGTCAGTCGACTTCAGTTCACAGCTGCTCTTTTCTTGTCACTTTCCTGAGACTATGAAACACCAGGCCTCTTATATGACGGAGTCTGGCTCTGGAGACACACACACTCCTGAGCCCGTGGAAGTAAGTTTATCATTTCTCTTCCTAATGTTTTCAGGTTTACTCTTCTGCCTAAACTCAATGCTGAAATCCAATAAACACAAAAACCCATTTGTCGTCTTTAAAAGAGGGAGCAAGGCGATTTCCATTTTATGGCCCATCACCTAGCAACAGTGTGTCTCAAACTTACTAATCACCTGAATGCCACACATATCCTGTACTTGACTTCCCATGTTAAAATACAACCTCGCCACTTGCAGGCAGCTGCTGTAAATGTCTGAACATGATGTAACCTCTTCACCATCAGCAGCACCAGCTTTTGTCTTCTTTTTAAACGGTGTCATAATGAGATTCAAGGATTCATTCATTCAGAGATGTTGTGTATAATTAAACCTGAGTGGAAATACAATTAAAGCTGTGTGTTCTTGTGCAGAGGTGCAGATTAGAGAAGCTACTTTCTTAATAAGACCCTGTGAATGTAAGACTGTTTTGTAGTCAGCTCTCAGATGTTGAAGTCGTTTGCCTCAGGGGTCGTTCACCATAAATAAAAAACAGTGGGACACACTCTCTGCAAAAAACTGTTTTCCTACTGACACTATTTCAATATTACTATACACCATAAATACTTCTCTCAGATCCTGAATTTAAAGCGCTCACATTCAGAGCTGCAGGGTGATTACGTGGACTGTGGTGGGAGAGAAACCAGCTCCAGTGTTTTAACCTCCGTCGCCATGTAATGAAACACTCCCATCAATATGTTCATGATGATGGATCTGACCTTCTTTTCCTACAGAAAGAGGGAGAGGGTGAACACACTCATCTCTCCTCCTCTCAGCTCGTCCTCTCCCTCTGGGAGGATCTGGTGTCACCCGGTGGGTGAAGGGACGGCTGGATGTTGGAGGGATTTGGGATTTAAAGCGATCAGGTGCTAGATCACATCCAGTTGAGTGTGTGTGTGTTTTTATCTCCCTGTTGTGCAAAATAGGATGTTTTCCACTTTATTCTACTTGGTGTGTGTGAGCTGAGAGGAGCGACGGAGCGTCTTTACTGATCAGAGCCTCATCGCTAGCTGAGGTTTCATAGGAAACCATTATCTATGTAGCAGGCAAGCTAAGTTAGGAGCAGCTTTAGATTTGTACTGTCGTCAAAGGGGTAAAAAGCAACACACACACCAAGTAGAATAAAGTGGAAAACATCCTATTTTGCACAACAGGGAGATAAAAACACACACACACTCAACTGGATGTGATCTAGCACCTGATCGCTTTAAATCCCAAATCCCTCCAACATCCAGCCGTCCCTTCACCCACCGGGTGACACCAGATCCTCCCAGAGGGAGAGGACGAGCTGAGAGGAGGAGAGATGAGTGTGTTCACCCTCTCCCTCTTTCTGTAGGAAAAGAAGGTCAGATCCATCATCATGAACATATTGATGGGAGTGTTTCATTACATGGCGACGGAGGTTAAAACACTGGAGCTGGTTTCTCTCCCACCACAGTCCACGTAATCACCCTGCAGCTCTGAATGTGAGCGCTTTAAATTCAGGATCTGAGAGAAGTATTTATGGTGTATAGTAATATTGAAATAGTGTCAGTAGGAAAACAGTTTTTTGCAGAGAGTGTGTCCCACTGTTTTTTATTTATGGTGAACGACCCCTGAGGCAAACGACTTCAACATCTGAGAGCTGACTACAAAACAGTCTTACATTCACAGGGTCTTATTAAGAAAGTAGCTTCTCTAATCTGCACCTCTGCACAAGAACACACAGCTTTAATTGTATTTCCACTCAGGTTTAATTATACACAACATCTCTGAATGAATGAATCCTTGAATCTCATTATGACACCGTTTAAAAAGAAGACAAAAGCTGGTGCTGCTGATGGTGAAGAGGTTACATCATGTTCAGACATTTACAGCAGCTGCCTGCAAGTGGCGAGGTTGTATTTTAACATGGGAAGTCAAGTACAGGATATGTGTGGCATTCAGGTGATTAGTAAGTTTGAGACACACTGTTGCTAGGTGATGGGCCATAAAATGGAAATCGCCTTGCTCCCTCTTTTAAAGACGACAAATGGGTTTTTGTGTTTATTGGATTTCAGCATTGAGTTTAGGCAGAAGAGTAAACCTGAAAACATTAGGAAGAGAAATGATAAACTTACTTCCACGGGCTCAGGAGTGTGTGTGTCTCCAGAGCCAGACTCCGTCATATAAGAGGCCTGGTGTTTCATAGTCTCAGGAAAGTGACAAGAAAAGAGCAGCTGTGAACTGAAGTCGACTGACTTTTCTGCTAGTATCACATTTTCATGATACATTTTTAAGCTCAGCTGTTCCATCTCCATAATCCTCAAACTCTCCTGAAACACTGCTGGTGCTAAAATATAATGAAATGACTTCACACCATGATGGCTTTGAACGCAGCACAGTGCTACTAGAAGCTACCAGCACCGCCCGCCCCCTCTACACACCACCTCTGCTCTACTTCTGCTAATCCACTGCAGAGCTAAAGATGACCCCTGAGGAACATAATGTGTGTGATCTTTACGCAGGGATCTTCCTCTGAACATCACACACTCCGGACACACAACCTTATCGTGCTAAAGTAGGTCAGTTAGTTTATGTTAGCATAGCAGGTCATGGCTACGGTAGGTAGAACTAGAAAGACGTGGGCTGCGGCCGAACAGTCCTTTTAGCTTTAGGAAGGTTCCTGACGGAGTGAGATGACCCTGAAGTATCTGAGCGGCCGCCATGATCAGAGAGAATGCCGTCCCACAATTCCTTGCAGCAGCAGCGTTTAGTGCGACGCACCGTTGTAGTTTCTGTCTGAACATAACTTGCACAATTCCTTTTTTCATCGTTATCTTAATGGCTCAACTTTCTCAACTCGTACAGTCCTTTCATGTTATTATAAGTGTTGAACAGGAAACCTTATTGAATTGGAGCCAGTGTTATAAATAAAGTTGGTTTAAAAAGACACGACTGGTGTAAGTGCAGTCAGATTCTCTAAAACACCGCGGTTCTCTTTTCCTAATTCCTCATCACTTCTCCTTCTCGTCTTTCCTTCGCCTCATGACGTTTTCCATCGAGGTCGAGGAAACGTGTTTGGCAAAGGAGATTTCTTTGACTGTTCGACCGCAGCCATGGAGCCTGATTTGCTGATTCTGCTGAGGTCTCTGTTTGATTGGTTGAACGCCGCTCCCCTGTGGCTGATGATGGCTGACATACTTGTCCAATCACCCAGTCTGACAGCACAGCTCTGGTTTTGGCTAAAGCTGCATTTAGACTGAATGTGAAGCAAATGTTAGAGACATTGTAATGGACGCAAACGTGTGTCGCTCTCAAACACACAGAGACCATGGTTTTATGATTCCAGTTTATTAACAATCGGAGCCAATAAAAAAGGACACAGGGTCTGTGGAGTAAAATTTCTCCTGGTAAGTTGTGAGAGCAGTCGAAGGCTGAGCTGCAGCTCATGTCAGCACAGTTGAGCTGTTTGTGCTGAATAAACATGAGCTACAGAAACACTCCACTGGTCATATTTGCGTAACAAACTGTCTCTCCAGCTGGCTGTGTTCTCACACGCTCATCTTAGACTGAAGTCAGTGTTTCACGCTCCGTCTCTTGAGGGAGATGATTTTGGGATAATGTATGAAATTACTGAGTGAAGGAGAAGTGGGCGAAGCAGGTTCGGGAAAAAGTGGCTGCCCCATAAAATGTAATGATGGTGGTGCAGTTTGTGCTTTAATGTCGGGTTGTCCTCTCTGAACTCTCCTGCTTTTGCTTCCCTCTCGAAGCTCTTTCTTTCTTTCTATCTCTCTCTCTCCCCCTCTGTCCATGTTTTTGAAGTGTTAGTCATGTGAAAGCGCAGCAGCTGCTGAGCTCCCTCTCTCTCCGTGCGTCTCTGCAGGTGATCCAGGCGGTGTTTTTCGGACTGTGTGTCCTGATCGATGTGTCCAGTCTGCTGACTAAGGGAGGCGACAGCAGGGAGCAGGAGCGGCAGCTGAGGAAGCTGATTGGCCTGAGGGACTGGATGATGGCCGTGCTGGCCTTCCCTGTCGGAGCGGTGAGCGGATGGATGCATACGACCAAACACACACACACAGCGACACACAATAGCCCGGGGAGGGATCAGCCTGGCTTGCAGGAATCAAAGGCTTGAGTAATGTGTTTGCAGTATAATCAGCTCTCACCCTCCTTTGCTCTCTCTGATGGGTGGTGACAGCAGTTTTCTACAAACCCCTCATTAAGGAGATTTTTAGTGTCAAATGGCCTGAATGTTAGTTTCAGAGGGTTTCTCCTCTTTTCTCAGTCTCAAAAAACACAGTCAGGTCTGAAACTCACCATACATTTAGACCTTGGTGAGAAAAACAACCATTTATTTATTTATTTTTTTCAAGTTTGTCACATGGTCCAGTAGCCAGAGGCTTGATGGTTGGAGATGCTGCTCGACAGGGGAAGAGAGAGGATTGGTCCTTGTACAAAATTTCAAAAATGTTTCCACAAATACTGCGTATCTGTTTCTGTTACATGCATGAGGCTGCAGGTGCATATGAGGCACAAACACTCTCAAATAAATGTGACAGTGTTACAGTGTTTGACCTCTTGGAAAATGAATTTAAAAAAGGTGAATTTCTATCTGTCCATCTGTAGTGCTGATACAGTTACAGAGTGTATGCAGGTCTTTATTTTAGTTTCCTAAAAAAGGGTCTTTAAAGGAACTGAAAGGTCTTCTGCTGCTTATCCAGGTCAGATCATGTTTCACAGATGACAGAAATCATTAGTTGCAGCCTTCACCTTGTCTGTGCTGCTGAGCTGCAGTGTTCAGATGTGATACACAGACTGCACCACAACTTACACTTCATATTCACAAGTACGAGCTGAGGTGGCCTCGTTCAGCTTCAATAAACCTGTCTCACCCTTCAGAACAAAGTAATGATAATAAAGATGTTAAATCTGTTTCCTGACTAAATAATCAGATTGATAATATGACATCAGCCAGTACCACAGACAGAAAGTCAGATACAGTTCTTGGTGCTACAGAGACAGACTTTGTTTGGTAGCAAAAAAAAAAAAAAGTACTGAGGTTCAACAAATAGCCCGAGTGTGGACATGTGAGCGTGGACCCTCACATCAGCTGAAGCTCAGTTACATCTCACAGCGAATAAACAGAACAGAGGAAACGGTGTCGAGTCGTCTGCTGCTTCAGACAGCCAGACGGTGACCTCTGTCTGATCCTCAGGCTGCTCTCACAACGCTGGCAGACTCCAATCACATGGTTCTACCTCTCTCACACTCACACACACACACACACACACACACTTTTTTATTCAAGATTTAAGTTGGCAACGTTCCCTGTAGCTGCTACATTGAGGAACCTGTCTGACCACAAACATATCCTAAGTTTCGATACATGTACACACACACACACACACACACACACACGCAGAGCCATGAATATGCACAGTCTACACACAGACACTAATCACACACAGTTGATAGCTAACTGCCCTGAAGCAACCTTAGTGCTGGTTAGATTGCCACAGCCGAGGCTACAACACACATCCTGTCTCTGTGACACACACACACACACCTATAGACTCAGTCAGCTGGCGTGGTGCCGTGAGCTGGGCACAGAGTTCAGTTTACACACAGTACAATAGACATGATTATCACCACAGCTAATGTCTGGAAACCTAGTCTGACTGATATGGAAAGTCTGCGTGTGTGTGTGTGTGTGTGTATACATGCATGAGAGCGCAGGTGCATATAGTACATGTGTGTATGTGTGTGCATGTATATATGGGCATCTACTCCATCTACGTGTTCCAGTGTGGAGGTGTGTGTGTTTCCTGCCAGCAGCAGCCTGTTGAAAGCAGAGAACATACCGGTCAGGGTACAATGGGGGGGTGGGGGGTCAGATGCCTCGAACTGGAACCCAGATGACGGTCAGGTAATTCCACCCCCCCTGGTCCTGCCAGAACATGGTCTGGCCTGAGTCCAGAGCCGTCTGATGGAGATACATTAGAGCAGGAGTTTGTTAGCTTATGGTGCATTCAGGATGTGTGGGACAGGAGGTGGTCTAGCATCTGGGTGTTCTGGGTGCACACGGTGGGGTGCTACTGGGTTTGAGATGCTATAACATATAGCATGTTACTGTGATGATGTATTATATGTGATGTTAGCATGTTAGCTTTGATATTTAGAGCTACGGCAGGAGACAAGTAGAAATCTGACCCACACAGCCACCAAAGTTAGAAGGATTCATCCTCTGGGGACCAGGACTGACTGAACCAGAGTTAATGGAAAGAAATGAATGATTTTTTTTTTCTTTTCACTGGGTTTTGTTGCTTCTCCGCAACAGATTTTGTTTCATATTTAGCATCATCAATAATTGAATTTTAAATTAAACTCATAGAAAATACTCCAGAGACAGATGGATATTAGTTCAGTAACCAGCACCTGTTCAATAGTGTTGCTGCATGGAAGACTCCTGCTCATTGTTCTCTAACTTTGTGTTTGTCTTTCTCTGTGTCTCTCTTCAGTTTGTGGTCTTTACCTTCTGGAGTCTCTACCTGTACGACAGAGACCTGGTCTACCCCAGACTACTGGACAACTTCATTCCTCAGTGGCTCAACCACGGCATGGTGAGTTGATTTATCATATATTTATATTTATACATATTTCAGTAGCTGCCAGCTGAACCGACCCACTGTCGGTAGAAACTGGTCGACTTTGTTTGAAGGAGTGTGTTTGTGCAGCAGGCAGCGGGTGGAGGTGAAGAGTGAGCTGAGCTCTTGATTTTCCCTCACTGTCCTGCAGTGGGTGGAGACAGACAAATATAATAATAACTTTAATTTAATGGGGAAAATGCTTCACTGAGATTAAAAATCTCTTTGACATGACTCTCTTAGCCAACATACACTGTGGGGGGGTTATATAAGAGTCCTGCACCGGTCCAGTTTTGCAAAACCAGAACTGTCCCACACCCTCAAACCTCAGGACCCGAACCCGCTCGTTACCAACAACGATCTCCAAATCAGTTCCAGATGTGACATTATTTTCATCTCTTTTTGTTCTCCTCTTTCACTCATGTGTCGCCTGCATCTAATTAATTTATACCAACACCAGTAAATTAACTTTAACGTTAAATGAAGTGCAGTTTTTGTTGGTCAGGTCAGAGGACTCTGCATTCTTCAGTCCATCCCCTCAGGTCCTGCTGTTGGATCAGTGGCACTAACTTGTTTGATTGATTGATGGTTCAGACGTCTACCTGTCAGGACATGTACACTGACTCTGCTCAGATCGTCACTCATATCACCGGATCATAAACTCCATAAAGTATCTGTTAAATCTTATCAGTGGTCAGAGTTGGTGCTGGTGAACCTCTGAATTTGAATAGAGCCATTCGCGGGTCGTTAGCTTTGATTTGCCATCTAGAGGAAGTGGGTTTAATCTAATGTTTAGACAGCGGCTAACACGCCGCGCACCATGTCGCCTGACTGATAACGCTGTCAGCTGTGTGTGTGCGTTTAAATCAGCCGGTGAGATAATCTGAAATGTTTCCAGCTCTCTGTCTGTAATATGCAAAAACCCTTCTCGTCAAACTTCCTCCTGCCAGATCGCTGTCCGCAGAGCGGTGTGAGGTGAGGTGAGGTGTGTGTTATGCTTTAAAACTGATCATTCCCATAACACTGCTTTGAAACTGAAAGAGACAAAGACAGTGTGTGTGTGTGTGTGTGTGTGTGTGTTTGGTGTCTCTTCTTGTACTTCCAGGAGGTGATGTAATAGCCCAAGTGGTTGCTATGGCGGCGTCGCCAAGGACCAAAACAACCAGAGCACCACCAACGGCCGTGTGTGTGTGTGTGTGTGTGTGTGTGTGTGTGTGTGTGTGAGGGAGAGACAGAAAACGTGAGGAGGTTTGTGCACATGCCTCTGTGTAACAATGTGTGTGTGTGTGTGTGTCCAGCGGTTGTAAATATTTTGCGGTATTCCATGGTATCACTGTTGTTTGTTTATACCGGCTGCCACGGCAACCGTGTCGCCATTCCCATCGGAGGAGGGAGGGGTTGAGTGATGTAGAGTGAATGAGAGAAAAAGATGCAGGATTTTAATAAAGTGTTGAGCAGCTCTGCCAGAGGAGCGACTGCAGGAGAACAAGTGGAAGACTGACTGCAGACGTGTTGCTCTCCTTTTGTCTGATACTGATGCTCTTGATGTAATCACTTCACACAAATAGAAGAGAAAATAACATATTAATTAGCTTTACTGTGTTATTGTGTGGTACTTTAACGTATGTAAAGGACCTGAATAGTTCTTCAACCACTAAAAGTCACACAATAACACAAACTAATTAACTGATCGAAGCAGAAGTATTCCAGCAGCTCCTGTGTTCTGCTCGGTAAAATTCCTGTTTTTGTCAATGGAGTCTGGTACTGATTTCTGGTGAAACGAAAACGATCTTACTCTTAATAAAAAGCTCTGTCTCTGTAGGAATCCTGTCCATGATGTTGTCAGACACTTAGAACAACAATCTGACAACAATCTAACATTTTAGTGCACGTATGATGACGTGGACAAATGTCCATTGGATTCAATTGCAGCAGCTGTTAGCGATTGCCAGGAATGATACTGCACCGAGTCCAGAAATTTTAGTCCTTTTCAGTCATTTATTCCCAAAAACAAGGTTAAAACAACACCAGGATTGTTCTTAAAGATATTCAGATAGGTTTCTGACATCTGTAAAATGCTTATTCTTGGTGTTTCTACTTAAAACTTTCCGTGACAAAGGAAAAAAAAAAATCTGTCTTCTGACGCAGCATTTCTTCCCCCATAATAAAGCATGTGATTCAGGGGCGGCGTCCCCTTCTGTTCAGTGTTGGTTACTAAGAGAACAACACAAATCAAAACAAAAACTCAACTGTAACCATTTGTAATTTTCATTTCTAGTTTCATATTCTCCACTGAGTGAATATGAGACAACACAGTGTCCCCGCGAGTGTAGCAAAACCAGCGTTCTGTCTCTGTGTTTGCATGTGTGTGTTTGTTGGTCTCACACTCGGTCTGATGCTGTTGACCTCTGACACACACACACACACACACACACACACACATGCTCTCTGCTCTGTAGTGTTGTTATAAAAGCGCTCCTGGCTCATAATCAGATGTTTGTTCACATCTGGTGAATCATTGTCAGGTTTGGGTACATACACACACACACACACACACACACTCACAGATCAGCATCCACACTTAGCCTTCATCTCACTGTTAGCAGTCTTGTGTGTGTTTGTTCCAATGTGACAACTTGTGTTATTTTTAGTGGCTCATGTAGAAAGAAGCAGTCGTATAATCAGAATCAGTCCAACAACCAGTAGTAAACAAATATCAAAGGCTCCTCATGATGCTTTTAAATGCATCGTCAGTTTAATCGTGAGCTGTTGTCATTGTCAAACCAAAAGTTTACCACTGTAATGTCCCTCTGGTGGACCTCCCATCTTCTTGAACTCAGTCATACAGGCTCGTGCTCCTTCTCAGGATCGTCAGCTGTGTTACCATCTCTGCACGCAAGATGTTTTCAGTCCAGACTGTTCTGGTTTGTGGTTCCCTGATGGTGGAACCAGCTCCCAAATACTATCAGATATTCTCCTAACCCTTTTACATCAACATGTTCAGTCCGATGGCAGCTGGATTTTTTAGCTCAGTACCAATTTTGCAGATATTACTGTGGATGTGGTTAATGTGCATAAACACTTAAGATCCTTTAGGTTTGTTTCGTTAAAAAACTGTGACCACAATATTCACTGCACAGCTGAAAAATAAACTTTTTAGTGGAGGCACTGTTTCTGCACGGACTCGTGTTGTCACACATCAGCTGACATATACGCAGATATTAATAAACTATCTGCAGTGAGCTAATACTGTCTGATTTATCAGTCTAGCTCTAATCAACACTTTAAGTGCAAGACGAAACACAGCGGCGTTGTGACACAGAATGATTATAAGCCCGTCTCTTTTTGCTAAACACTGAAACACTAAATGGCTTTAGTGCACAGTGTCGCTGCAGGGTTACACAAGTTCAAATTCAGTCACAATTTCACTGAGTGTGTGTGTGGTTTTTTGTAGAAAGCGGAACAGGATTGTCCCTCTGTGACATGATAAGCTCCTTAAGTTGGAAAACTGGTGCGAAAAGGAGACTTTTCATTTTTCAGGGTTCAAGAGGAGTTCAGTTTAAAAAGCTTTAACAGAGCTGAGATACAGGACCGAGCAACAAGTTCTGCATCTGCAACACGCAGCTAGCTGCTGCTTCACTCGCTTCTGTAGCTGGTAGCTGGGTTTTCTTTGATCGGCCTCTCTGAAAAGCTGGTTTCTGGATGGTTCTGTCCACCTGCTTAGTACCTGGAGCTCAGTAACAGGATGACAACACGAGTTTTAGACGCAGAAACAAGCCGTGATGCTGCGCACACGTCACAAGGGACGAATGGTGAAAATGTAAAAGGTTGTATGAGAACTGAGTTAGTCATGTGAGGGATTAAAATACTGTGCATGGAGAAAATATCCATTAAATTTGCATGTCTTGATGATGTGAGGCATCAGTGTTTGCTTGGTTTTCAGGCACCTCCTTGATAAGTCGGCCATATTGGAGCCCTCCAGTTGTAATTACAATGCAGAGGTTGACATGAACATTATTTACAAGTTCTCTGTTATCTCAGTCTGCTGTTTCCATTGGGCCTAAAAAGTTCAGCTTTAGTGCCTTGCTCAAGAGCTACACAACAGCAAGTACTGATAGAGTCGACAGTGTTTCCCCAGTTAATTGTTTGACTTTGACTTTGGACTAGAACCCACAGCGTGCCTCCATCTCAGAGAAAATCTGTTTCTGATGCACCAGTCTCAGTCGTTGGTGGAAGATGTTTGACCCCGTGAACCCGCCCTCAGCCATGTGACCCCACCCACCCCCAGCTGCGTATCTCTGCGTGAAATGGTTTGTCCCGTTTTTAGCCCCAGACCGCAGGATCAAACCACCGCTGTTTGCCGAAGAGGGGGGATTTTCCACAGAGGCAGAAAGCTGGCTGCATGAGCGAGACCGCAAACCTCCGGTGGGGGGGGGGGGGGGAGAGGGGGGGGGAAAAAGGGGGGGGGGGGGGGGGGGGACAATAAAGAGAGAGACCTAGAAACAGAAATAGAGAGAGAGAGGGACAGCGAGAATAAAGGGAGTATTATTTACGAGCGGCGAGTCCTCTCAACAGAGACTAAACTTAAACACGACCAGGAGACTGGAATTCCACTGAGGCACTCTGGGTAAAACTGCAGTGTCAGGACATGTGTGTGTGTGTGTGTGTGTGTGTACAGTATAATGATGGGAGGGAAACCTAGAATTTAAGACCCCAGGAGAGAGAGAGCTATTCTGTCCTGGTGTTGTTACTCTGCACATACTTGGCATCTTCGGTCGGATTTTTTCAAATCCTCTCGAGCTGATTGGTCAAAGTCAGGTTGTGACACACAGGCCGCCTGCTGTGGCGTACAGTATACAGAGCACACTCCTTTAACAAATACACACTCAACAAAAGTTTTTAGATTTTGCTGTAAAATCCACTTTCAACATTTAAGAGTTGAGAAACTGCCGCTGAATGTTTTAATTTAGTGACTTTGATGTTTTTCTGCAGATTTTTTTCTTTTGACACAAAATTAGACACAAAAACACAGAAACCAAGACTAGTGAAAACCTTTTCATAAGAGTGTTGCACTTTAAATGTCTGTTAAAGCTCTTCCAAGCTTTCTTTTTGTGTTCTCCGTACATCTTAGTGTCTGTATCGTGTGCACAAATTAAACACATTAAATTTCACAGGTTCCTTTGCATTGAGCAGCCTGTTTTATCTTCGTTCCTGTTGGAAAATCAACACCACAGCTCAGAGGAGCAAGTGTTTGAAAGGATTTCCTAAAACTGCGAGATATGAACTATCCTGAAGTTGCGAACCTTGTGGGAAAATCTTATTTGATTCACATCCAGATCCAAATTGGCAGAGACTTGCGATCTCACTGACATCAATTTCAAATCTAAAAAACATTGGCTGCATCAAAGAATCAGTCAAACCTAAAATCTAATTTATTTGACAGGCTCGTACCAATTGAAAATGGAAGAAATTCAATTTTTGAAGACAATTTTGTTTTATCTTTTAGGCCAAATTTATTTTTAGCCAACGCTACTAACTTCCTAAATGTGTGTTTTACATTAGAACGACAACATGATGTCAAACAGCCTGAGGTTTTCTACCTGCTGTGTGTTTTTTCTGTGTGTCGACACCTCTGAACTTCTGACAGACGCCTCCTCCAACACCAGCTGTCTCCGCTCAGCTCTGTCTGCTGCTGCAAACTGCTGCAAAGTCACGTTTTAGGAAGAAATGACAAAGGTGATGTTAATGAGTGTGATGTTTGAGTGTGAGTTTAGTTTTGTCTAATGAGTCAGTATGAGATCTGATGTGTGGGGAAGGAAAATTAATCTGTAATTATTCTGATGCTTGATTAATGTGGTGAGTCGTATTTAGCAAAAGCAAATATGGCAAATTCTCTGATGCTGAAATATGAAGTGTAGCTGAGTTAATGCTGAGCTGTTAGTGATGTGTTGTTGAACGGATCTGCCTGGTGACACCTGTTTCTCACTCTTTGAGAAGTTGAGGTTTGGAGTGTGTAAATGAAATCCCACAGAGACTGAACTGAGACAGCCACAGCTCTCTGACTGACTGACAGCTGAACTGCATTAGTGCATTAAGACCACAGATGGGCCTCTCACTCACTCGTATCATGTACTGGAAATCAAAGACAGCGGTGAGGAGACAGTCTTTAAGTCTAAGCCTCTTATGTGAGTAACAGGTTGTTTCTTCAGTTTCTTTTTAAAGACGTTTAACAGGAGAAAAGCCTGGATTCTAACCTGTACCCACTTTCACACCTACTGAAGCTCGCAGCATCAAACCAAACAGTTTCCATCATTTCAAACCGTCAGTCTGGGAATAATTAAAGGATGGAAGATTCCCAGTTGTTGTTTTTCTCGCTGCAACATAACGAGGCCGAACAGCTCGACTGCTGGAGACTGAAGAGTTCGGCAGTCTGGCTTCGCCCAGGGTGAACAGTCACACACACACACACACACAGACACACAAACACACACACTGATCTACAGCTGTGCTCCTCAGAGTGCAAATGAGGTAAGAGGTCTCAACTCTGCTGAGACAATTATGCCTGGTGTGTGTGTGTGTGTGTGTGTGTGTGTTGTCGTATTTTGTATGTGAGTGCCTCCCAGTGGACAGTGAGAGTAGTTCATGTAAAGGCAGCAGCACGACAGCTGGAGACGATTGAGTCTGATCGGTTTCGTTTCTTCTGTTTGATTGAACACAAAATGGACGTTAAAGGCCAGATGATTGGTCGAGGATACACACAGGTGTGTGACTTCATAGGTGTGTGTGTTTATTTACTGCTGTTTGATGGTGAGTCACAGCAACTGATTAAAAACTATTCTGTGTGTGTTTGTGAGAAACGGCTTCACAGAAAATGGCAGCAGATGCCCTGACCTCCATTAAATGTGTTTGTGTGTTCAGGTGGATCTGGGCACACACACACACACACACACACACACACACACACACATACACATCCTGTACACAGAGATGAATGAATTATTCAAAGAGAACAGAGTCAGACTCAGTCGCCACTGCAGTTAAATGTGACATGATAATAATACGACAGATAGCTGGACAGATAAAGTTCAACAGTTTCCAACACTCTGTTTTTGTTTATTTCACACATTTTCAGGCACAAAATGTAACGTTATATTTATTCTCTTCAACCACTAAACCTCCTTTTCTCCTGGTTTTTGTCTCAGCACACTACTGTTCTTCCTTCATCATTGAGATGCGAACCCACCCACCACTCAGGTATCCCAGCAGGCTAGTCTGCAGCAGTGGTGCTTCGCATAGATACATCCCTCTGGTACCCAGTTACAACCATCGTCCCAAATGGTTATGTCCAAAACTGCCCTACATGCGTATAACTTAACTTCTGTGCCCCCTCCTCCAGACGCAGCAGCACTAGTGATGGGTGTGGGTGTACCTGCGCTGGAGCCGCATCACCGCTGGCTCGAGTCATCTCTTCAGTGCGATGACGGTGGTGATCAGGTAATCCCCACGCTCTCGGAGAAATCAACAGCTACATCTGCACCAGCCACACACAGGCACACACACACACACACAAGGCCGGTCATACACACAGCCAGAAGTTGTTTTTGGACATTTCAATGCGGCAAAGTTCTATATTCAGCCACCAGGTGACCTAAATCATCATTGATAATAGCAAATTCATTCATCAGTGATAAAAGCAGAGAGATGAACAGAAGCAGAGAAGCATCTGTCGGCTCACACCTCCCTCTCTTTCCAGCACACACACATAACACACACTCACACTCCCGCCTCCCTCATCCATCCATTTGCTCAGTGGGCCGGCAGGCAGCACTCCACCCACACCACAGAGAGAAAAATTCAGTGTGACTTTAGTGCCTGCAGCTCAGAGTTGTACCCTCTCTCTCTCACACACACACACACCTTCACACTCAGTCTTCTGACTTCTTCTTCTTCACACTCCTTTCTTTTCTCTCACAGAAGCAATGTGCTGCGAGTGATCGCTCGCCGTTACTAAAAGTCCCTCACTGGACGAATGACGCAGGAGTCGGCCTCACCACCCAGGACAGCGTATGAAATAAGACCTCTGGAACTGGAAGTGACCGTTACCTTTGAACTGTATCCATAACAATAACCATAAAAAGACAGAAACATCACCAGTTAATGTAAATAGAGACGACAGATGAAGCAGAGTCAAAACTCATCTTTTTGTTTCTGTGCTCTTTTGTTGTTTCCTTTTTCAGTGGCAGTGCTAAAGCTACCATGTTGCATCTATTTCTAGCGGCGGAGGACAATGAATTAAAGGCACAAATATAAATCTACACACCACACACACACACACGCACAAGCTCACTACACTCACATACAGGTACAGAAACAGTATTTATAATCTGCTTTTCTGGCACGAACAACTCAACAAAGTCAATTGAATTCTCTCATAAGCTACTACAGAACTTACTGGAATATCAACAATAAATAAACCATTATTATTCATCTACACGCGCGCGACATGTATGGAAGAAACTAGATGTCGGTGCAAAATCAATAAAGTTTGAGTGGAAAATCATTCCTGTCAGTCAGTCCGCTGCGAATTCTAGTTAAAGGTGTTTAATCCAAACTAACTCTGCTCTGTAAAATCCCTGTTTTTGTCAATGGAGTCTGGTGGTGATATACACAGGTAGAGTGAATAACACTGATCATCTGCTTACTGGTTGAATTGGTCTGATGATTCGGATGTTACTTCGACATGTACCACCCACCCAACACCGTTATAGGCCAACCACCTCCATGGCAACATTTCAGCAGGATAGTGCTCCACCACACCGCAAAAACTGCTCAGAAATGTCTCGCTGAACACGATGTGATACTGCATCCGCGATGCTGGATCAGATTTGGATCTGGGGAGTTTGGAGGTCAGCTTAACACCATGGGCTCCTTGTTGTGTTTTTGTGGTGTGGTGGCAGTGTTGTCCTGCTGGGGGCAGTCCCTGCTGTTGTGTTGTTGAGTGTTGTTGCCATGGGGGTGTGTGCTTAGTGTACAGCAATGTTTAGGTGGGTGGTATGTGTCACAGTAACATCCATGATTGTCAGGACCCAGGGTTTCCCAGTAACGTCAGCTTCACCTGTCAGTGGCTTCAATGTTGTGGCTGATCGTGTGCAGTGATGTTCCTGGTTAAACTAAACGAATCTTTCCTTTAATAAAAAGCTCGCCCCTGTAGGAATCCTATCATAATGTGTCAGACACTTTAGAACAATCTGACCTGTCAGAGGTGAAAACAGGAACTCAGTGGACGAATGCGCTGCTCGCTGGTTCACTGTTCTCGATCAACCTGCACTGATTCCAAAAGATGCTCTGTTCTTACCGGTCATTTACACCCAAACCACGTGGAAGATAAGAGCAAGAGTTATTCTTAACAGATGAAGATAAACTGAGTTGAGGAACCAACAGTGTGACAGAAATGACTGAGGTTTGCGGGCTGTATCCCTCCCCCAATGGAACAGAGAGATGGTGCAAGGCCGTGTTTCTTTTTTTGACTGCAAAGGCTAACAGAGTGAGAAAAAAACCCCACATCAACACAACACTCTAAGCCAACAAAACCAACCCTGTCTGCTTCTCCTCTCACGCTGTCCTCTCAGGTCACTAGACTGAAAACAACAAAATAAAGAGAAACTTTTTGCTTTTCCTGGCAATTGTTGTTCTCTCACCACACACATGACATCTCTCATTACACTGCTTTTTAAAACATGTTCGACAGTGTGTGTGTGTGTGATCTCCACCTCCTCACTTGTCAGTTTGAAAGGAGAGTTTGATACAACACACTCTGTCTATTAGCTTAACAGCTAACTCTGCACCGCTTTGTGTGTGGTGTGTGTGCGAGTGTGTACACGCATGTGTGTGCGCCTGCCTCTTCATTAACACGTCAACTCCTCCACTATGAGGTGACACATTAAAACATTCAGGAATATCTCTGCCTGGTATCTAATAGCATAGATTGGCGGCGAATCGCAGCAGAGAGGAGCTGACCTGCACGTGCTCCAGACAAAAACAACACGCTTATTTGGGATCATCCAGATGTAAACCTCTATAGGAAAAGAGAAACAATGTCTGTGAGATGGTGGAAATATGTATCGGGAAACTTTCAGTGTAGTGCTGTTGAATTAGCCAGTGGATGTATTTAACGTGTTTGAAAAGGAAGAAAAGACGAAGCAGAGAAAGGGCTAAAGCAAGAACTGATATGAGGAAGGAAGAAGTGAAGAAATAAAAGAGGAAGGTGAGAAAGCAGGAAGGAAGGAAGAAGGATGTATGCAGGAAGGAAATAAAGAACAAAACAAGAAAGGAAGGCGTGGTGAGGAAGGAAATAAGTAGAAACAAAAGAAAGGAAAGAGGAAAAGAGGAAATAAATAGAGGAAGCAAGAAAGGAAGAAAGAAATAAGAAAGAAAAAATGGAAAATAAAACAATCACGAAAGGCCACTGGAAGAAAGATGACGAAGAAAAAGGAAAAATTAAAAAGGTGGGTAGAAAAGGACAAGGTTGAAGAAGAAACAGGAAGGAAGGAAACAGGAAGGAAGGAAGTTGTAAAACATGAGGAGGAAAGAAAAGAAAACCAACAAAGAAAGAGAAGATGAGAAGGAAGCTCAAAAGGAAGAAGGATGGAAGGAAGAACTGTGGAAGGAAGAAGGATGGAAGGAAGAACTGTGGAAGGAAGAAGGATGGAAGGAAGAACTGTGGAAGGAAGAAGCCTACGGAAAGGGGACGGGAAAAGAGAGAGACACAGAAGGTGGAGAGAGAGAGAGATGCGTGTGAAAGAGTTGAAATCTCCACTGCTTTGTTGAAAAACAGCGACAATTTAAAACACACACACACACACACAGCGCACCTCCGACACTCCAGCAGCGCGCACACACACACACACAGATATATATATACCGTTTTTCTGCTCCTCCCAGCTGCAGATGCTGCGAACACACACACACACCGACACACCACAGAACGTGTGTGTGTGCTGGGGAGAGGAAGGGAACAACAGATCTGAATTGCCACAAAGCGGTGTGTGATGAGAAGGTCACCCTGTTGACGCACCAGACGCACAGCACACGTCATTGACTTCTCGCTGTTTCTCGCCGCTGTCTGTCTCGCCTTGGTGAAACACGAGCAGGAAGTGGCGCGTTTTATATTTACAGAATAAGAGCAACCTGCCTCTGTGGTTCTGCCACCACCAACACAATATGTCACACAACCTTCGTCTTCTCGGTAAATATTTCAACTTCTAACGTTGAGAATCGTCGTATTTTTGTTTCAGCTGCAGGATCACAGCCTGTCTGCATAGAAGACACTTAGACCACCCGAGATACCCGCGCTCTAGTTCCTGGTGTTTATGTTTTGACGGCCAATGCTTATCCTTGAAAGTGGCAGTCGGCTTCTCCCGTGATCGCTGAGGTGGTTATTTGACCATGCTCCCCTGCAGGCACTCACGTTACAGGACGTTCAGGACACACCCACAACAAATCAACAGATAACTACACAAAAGTCAGCAAGCAATATAAAAGTACATCAACCTGTGTGTGTGTGTGTGAACTTCTCAGTCCTTCCTTGTTTTGCCTAGTTGAAACAGACAGACAGGCAATCACTCCATGATCCCAGCTTCTGAACAGGAAGTGCAAAATACGTTCAAACTCTGTTTCTAATCTTGATATTTCAATAGCTCGATATATGAACTCTGGTTTTAATGACTTTTAACTGGATTCATAGTTCAGCTTTACTCTGAACTCTCTAAATTGATTCAGCAGTTTAAGATGCTGACTACTACCAGTTAGAGGGAGATCAACTCTGAAAAACTATAGTTACACAGAGGAACAACAACAGGTGTTCAGAGAGCAGAGGAGAATGACAACAAAAGCAAGAAGAGGAAGAAGAGGAGGAGAGAATAATCACCATTGAATTTCCTGCTTGTGGTAAAGTCTTCAGCATTCTACAGCTTCTGCCCAGACCCGAAACAGGCTGAATACACAGGACACACACCGCCTTTCACCACACATGACAGCAAGTACAAACGTTAACTCCACATGCTGTGACCCAGTGAGCACTGTTCTGCTGCTATAACAGCCCATTCCCCCAGTGGAGGTTTTCCAACCGAGGCTGCAACATTAGTACAGTGTATCCTTTCCAAGGGATGAACCATACACAAATAATAAAAAATAGCCAATACACAAAGATAAAAGACATCAGGACAAATACAGACCTTGTTACATCCGTTTGAGGTTGCAGAGGAACCTCCAGAACCGAACCACAGCTCTCCAAAGCGCCTGCCCTGCAGCCGACACGCACGTACTGATATCTGACAGACGTATGAACAGTGCTCGAACACTAACCCACAAATACAAACACACATACATACATGAAAGCCGAGGGCATTGAGCAGGCGAGGGGCTGCAGCACACATGATGCACGGCTCACGGTGACGTACAGGGCGGTTTTGCCCGCACGCCCTCACATCCAGGTCCTCATGGCGACACCAGTCCAGGAGCTGGTCCAGAGCAACCATCCAAGTGAACGCAGTTGCCTGAAAACCACCACACACATGAACTTCACGCCAGCACAGCGAAATGCTGAAAACCTCACCAAACTCCCTTTAAAAACTCATGATGAAGTTAAGGCTCTGTTAATGTGAGTGGTTCAGGCTGTTGTGTGTCTCATCTCAAGTGTTCTCAGTGACAAAAAACAGGAAACGGGTATTTTATGACCGGTTTCACAGAGACAGCATATTGTTCATGTCACATTTTATCCTATGGATTTCATTCCGCCCTCTTGCCCACGACTTCATCAAGAGACCACGGCGATCCAACAGGTACCGGCCTCCAGAGCATCTGGCCTGCAGCAACACATCCACACTTTATTACCACTGCACAGGTTGCTTACCACAGTATACTGCCGAATTCTCCCACATTATATACATTTTAAAGATTAAACACACATTTTAATCTTCGTGTTATGACATGGAGGATAACCTTCTAGACCCAGACGATCATTTTGACTTATTATGTCGCTCAGTGTTTGTGTTCACCCACCATGTCAAACGCGTTGGCCATCCACTCTATGTCTTCATCACTGGGTAAAAGCTCTCCGCCGCAGCAGCTTCACTTCCTCCCTGCGTTCCCATGGCGACAACCACTACTACTATGTCACTTAAATAAAACCACATCATGATGGCGGTTTGTGGCCCTCTCCTCACTTTTGAATCACTTTTTTGTCCACGTACCACGCTCATGAGGGAGTGAAGATACATTTGACGGACCACTTCCAGGCGGAGCAGTCGATCTCATGGGAGACACCGCGCCGGTGTTATCGATGAACTGTTGACGTGCTGACTAGATGGACCGAAATGAGGGAATGTTACCACAAAACAAAATAAAAAATTGTAACAGTTGTTTGACGGTTTGATGAT
>BRZM01001870.1:0-10715 GCA_033238685.1 Lates japonicus
TTTTTCCATAGGAGTGGGAATACCCACATGAGGCTGACCTTCCAAGACAAGCTAGCATGGTGCAAATGATTTTCCATAGCACAGCACAGAAAGGTACTTTATCTTGATGATATGCTGGAGGTGTTGATGCTGGTTCACACAAACCATTGACCAACTACTGACCTTGCCTCCAATGTAACCAACTCACTGTGCTTGTTTTTTTCTCTCACTATTCCTCCCTGCAACTTCATTTGCTACATAAATAACATAGACTATGTCCACAACTTGCTATGTTGATTGAGAGAGAAATCTGATATGAGTGTAAAGCTTTTAGTAAACAGCAATCAATATATCATAGGAGGAGCCAGTTATGTGTTGACCCTTGTCGTCCCCGATAACAAAACACAGTTGCACAGGTCAGCATGGTAATGTCCTGCTGTGAAGCTGTATATGTTCACAGCTCAGTGTGATTTCAGTGGGTTAATTGGTGCCTGTGAAAAAAACAGATTGGTGGTGCCATTTGGCCTCATCCACACATGTTGTCTTTCAAGTTCTGGTCAATAATCCACTTCAACTGATGCCTAAAATATTAGTTTTTGTCAATCTGCATGATATCTCAACTGCCAAAAAGTCCAGGCCTACATACTGCACCCTTGTCAACATGGATCCTCCTGTAAGTCCAGAGAGTTGTAGAATGACCCTGGCTAACCTCTATCAACCAGAAGCAACAGTTTTGGCTTTGGAAACTTCTACCACAAATTCATTTCAGCTGCACAATTGCTCTCAGTAACAAGAGGAATGATTGTTTCACTCAGAGTGTAAAGGCAGAACCAGCATTTTCAAGAACTGAAGTGCTGCTAAACCATGGCCCCACTGCTGTGTGACACTGACCCTCTACAGTCATTTATAGTGGAGGACACTTCTGAAGTAGCATATTCATTCCTTTGGGACTGCAAGCTCCCCATGTGCTCAACATAAGTCCTCCAAACAGTCTTCTCTGACTCTCCAATCCCCAGGCAACCTTGGTCTTATTGTCACTGGATTTTAATCCTGGCTATCCTCCCTCCTTCCACAGTGAACTCTGCTATCATGCTTGTTGCTGACAGGATTTTCAAGGATGCTCTTTATCCCAGCGGTCCAAATGGCCATCACCAGGTGAAACAACCAGTATGATAAATCATTACATTTTCCATCTCCACATATGGCCATGTGATGTTTCTAATAAAGGCCACCACTTTGTCACGATTCTGCTCCTCTCGCCCCTGGTTTCCATCTGCAATCTATAGTCTAAGCTGAGAGAACAAATGAGGACAGGGAGATCATGCTGCTGTGTTTTTCTTCAGCCATTGTTTTTCTGTTATGGGCAGAATGCAAGCTTACCTCCCTGCAGTTTTCTGCCACAGGCCTTCTGCCTTCTGAGTGTCAGACGAGCCTCAGAGAAAAGAGGGTGAACCGGGCAGGTTCTAGGGAGTTTGTCAGATGCTGTTGTTTAGACTTGGCGAGAGCACTGGCAGTTTTTCTCTCTGCCATGATACCTCAGGTACATCAGGTTAATGAAGGTCTGGCTATCACCATGGGCAAACAGAAGCTGTCCTTTTCCAAACAGTGTTTGACTGAGGACGCGTGTCTTCTTTTTTTTGCAGTTGTAAGTTATTTGAGGTGTATGGTTGTTGCTTTTTATTATCTACTATTTACTATCACCATGACTTGATGTTAAGGCAATTCACATTCAGTAATAGTTGCTGATACTGTCAACACAGTGTCTCAAATGTTATATACCCCACCCTTATCATTGTCAGTGTGCAGCAGTTCAGATGACGTTCTGCTTATCACACTGTGTCACCTCAAAGTTGTAAAGGGACTATTCTTTTTGGTTGAAGTTTTTATCTTTGAAGGTGTTACAGCAACATCGCACTTTTCCCATAAACTGTCTGGTAACTTTTGAGCTACGCTGTCTGTGTTTCAGTCTTTCTACTCTACACCTCCCCCTGAGTAATATGACTCACAACTTAATACATTATGACTCATCACATAGCTCATCATCAACACCTGCTGGTTTTCCTCAGCTGTTCTTTTCTGGGCATCCTTTAGTTGCTGGCTGTCACAATTTACAGAGGGAATTATCTGACTGATCTTAATTCTTTTTTCACTGCCGAGAGCTTAAACATCAGCATGTTAAATATTGATGCAACTCACAATGCTTAAGCCATTTCCTAATGGAATTAACTGTTGTAAGTTGAAATACTGAAAATGTTTGTTATTGTTATTTGCCGTATAATTGTCAAAAAGTACCACTACTCTATTTGCTTGCTGATATTAACAATGAAATTCACATAAACTCACACATGCTGATAAAGGTCAATGCCAATTTCTTCTCACTCACTGTGTGTCTGCATGGATACACACAGCTCACTCTAGTCATGCTGCTGTATGTGTGACAAGAATATTTCATATGTTTGTGTGGGAGGGTATTATTCTGCTAGTGTGACATGATTATCCTGTTATATAATTAGTATTTGTTTATAGTGTGTGTGTGTGTGTGTGTGTGTGTGTGTTGTTGTTGTTGTTAGATAATATCACAAGCCTACATCTGTGAGCAGTGGAGCAAACCACATGAGTCACAACAAGGGCAAAGGTGGCACTACTAGATAATCCTCCAGATTTAGGGAAACAAGTATGAATAATTTGCAGCTGTTAGAAAAATTTGCCAGATTAATAAAAATGTACTAATTAATATTTTTGTATTTAGAATCTTAATCTTCTTTCTGCTATGAAGTAGGACTGCTGGTGCACTGATAAACTATACAGATGCGCTGGTTAAAACCCCTGTCAGAACCAATTGTGAGTGAAAAAAAAAAACCCACAGTGGCCTCTGGTGCTGCCTTCTCACTGCTGTCCTGTCATCTGTGACTCCCTGCCTGAGGCACAACAGATCAAGGCTCCAGCAATGGTGGAGTGTGGCCAAACCCCCGAAAATGTGATGTCTCAGGAGGTCAAGCTGAAACAGAAGGCACTGCGCTAAGTCCTGTCACAAATCCCAAACCAAAGGAATCACTGTTTAATTTCTATCTGACCATATTTGCACTATTGTGTCATCCTGGCCTGCTTATGTGATTTAGATCTGTTGTAACTGATCTTTTCATGCTCTGTCTCCACTAGTAATTATGTGGTCACTAAATAATCATTAATACTCTATTGAAGTCCTATCATTTTTAGTTCATACCAGATGTTTATATGTAATTCATCAAATATATTTGTTAATTATATAATAAATTATATTATTTTATATAATAAAATGAAATCCAGAAGGGTTCTTGAGGAGCAGAATTGATAAATGTTGCTTTGAACTGATTAACAAAGCAGCTTGGGTAATGGGATTTTATGCATGCATTACCCACCTGCTCAGTGTTGCAGATACTACATGAACAGATTCTAATGTAAAATTTTGTTGTTCTTTTAATGGACTATACATTTGCTAATGTGACCTTATATTGGTGGAAATTAATCTTCAATACTAAAGGTGACACCGTAGAAACACAATCTCATTTATACAATGGGACTTTAAGCTGACATATTCAGGCAAAACAACAACATTGGGAGATACTGTGTGATAAGATATGCTGTAACAAAGCAGGCTATTCTTTTAATTTGCCATTTACTCTCTGATTGAACGTACACTAATCAGTGAGCTGCTGTGGTGCTGTGGCTAGAAGGGAAACCTGCATATTTTCATCTCACATCATTCAACACACGCTGTCTCCTCCGAGGCCCTCCACAAACATATGCTGGACAAATAACATACATAGCCTAATTAGTGTGCAGTCCCTGGGCTCATCCCAGCAGTCTGAGACTGTAACTGCACTGAAAGGCTATAAAGAGAAATTTGGCTTGACATGGAACATGCTGTAGCAACAAGTGCGCTCAATTAGTCCCCTCAACTCAGTTAAGTTGCAAAGCTGGAAATACCTTTACAATATCAGGGATCATGACTGTGTGAAATATGAGAAATAAAGGCCAGCAGAGGCCTGATTTACCAGTGTGTACGCAAAAAAAAAAAAAAATAACCAACCTTTTTCTGTTCTCTCTATCTTTCTCCCTCTTATATACACACACACAAGCTTCACATATTATTAGGTGCACAACTCCCTGGAAAACACTATTTTGTACTGAGAGGATTATCTTGGAACAGATCTAAACTGAACACTAACACACACACACACACACACACACACACACACAAAATGCCTACGCTGGCCAGCTGCCCCACCCTCCCTGCATCATGTGTGAAGCAGATTTGTCCTTTCCTGGGAGAAATGAAATCAGTGTTGCTGGAGCTGCATCCATAAAAAGGAAAGAAAAAAAACCCTCTTCCTAATGTTTCCTGTTTGTCCTGCTTGTGTCATTAGTAATGTATTACATTCATATTGATTAAAGTTGCCTTTCCTTTGTTAGAGGGGTTCTTGACAGTGGAGAGAAGCAGGACTTTCCACCTAACACCTCATGGATGGTGCCAGTGCCCTTAGTTTTGTAGTTAGAAGCAATTCATTAAATGTGCACAATGTAGAAACTGACAAATGGAGCAGCACTGTACTGTTGTCAATGACAACTGCAGCTGTCCTTCAAGGTTTGATAGATTTTGGTGACAGAATAAGAGGATACATGAAGTACATACATCAAATGTCCAAAACTTTTGTATCTGTTCATATTGTGAGGGACTTTGTTTTTTTCCAGAGAGACTACAAGGTAACATCTTTGTAGAGGATGTTTAATTTCCTAATATTGTAAGTGCTAATGTTAAGTTGACTGAAGGACATTCACTTTTTGGTGGATTCCTAGATTTAAGGCTACATACAGTATGCACACACAAAGCAAGCTAAAATTGAAAATGTGTTTTCACATTTATCTTTATGTCTTTATGAGTAGATGGATCTAAAAATTCAGGCCTCAACTTTTAGTTTTACACAAGGCATTAACACGTGATCTGTATGTGGATAACATAGTGCTCAGTATCCAGAGTCAAACTACATATGGAGATGGTCTAAAACTATCAACTGCTGTAAATCTGCTCAGACACACTCGGGTGCTGTTTAACTGTTGAGTAAAGAAGAGACATTTCCATTGACTGTAACATTGTCTTCCTTTACTCATTTTACATACCAATGCAGGCAATTCCACATCTGTCCATCAGACAAGCATAAAATTGTTCTTTTAACTGACGGACTAAGTGCAGCGTCACGAGAATTGTATTTTGGTTAACAGGTAGCATTTAAGAATCCCTGTTTCATGTTCATTCAGTCATCTGACAACAGAAACAGAAAAAAAAAGAAAAAGTCCTAAGAAAATTAAAAAAAACTATTTTAAAAAAACTTCAGAGATGTATTACATGTGGTCCATTTAGTCTGTTTAATATCCCCCATAATTTAGAATTTTCCTAAAAGGAGAAATGGGTCTATGGGTTAAATCACAGGAGGAAAAAGAAGGGATTGCTTTGGCATTTCACTGTGGAACAACTTTTCAGAAATGTTAACAATGTTTTGACATTTATTCTCCGCAGTGAAGATGTGCTGTCAGAGGGCACCTGCACTTCTTGTCAGTGACCATACATTTTATGAGGTTTTGGCTGGTCTCTAATATGCACATGATTATTGCATGCATGCACCAATACACACACAGATTCACTCTTCAGCTGGTCGCATTTGTTGACAGCAAGGCATCTTATTCAGATAATAGGATGGTTTATTATTGCAAGCAATTAAATCTAAGAGGATACTCAGGGCTAATGTCAGCCATCCCTCCCTTTATTCAGTTCTAAATGGTTTGCAGCTTATTAACTTTCTTTTCAAAGGCAATTAAGTGACAACAAGTAGCCTGCAGTGAGAATAAAATGCAACATCCACAGATTTAGAAGAATACAGTATGTTATACTATAGCCTAAAGTGATGTTTTTGTTGTTATTTCAGAGGGTAAAAGACTCTCTACAGCCCCATTTACAGAACAAATGTTAGACAACTAACTTAAGTCATTTAAAGCTTTAACAATGTGGTTAATGTAGGAACACTGTGGGGAAAACTGTGAGATATGTTGCTACATGTGTAGCTGAAATTGCATACACAACATTTCACAGCATGCTTTGCCCTACAGTGAACACTATCTTCACTCCTATACCAATATTCTGTCAGGCCACAGCTTACTCAAAAGGAGCCAAATAACACATAGTCCAGATAAGACGTAACTTATGATAATATTATCGAAAGTACGTGGCTGTGTATATCAGTGTTTCTTTCTCCATTATTCTAGCTTGTTGTGTGACTGTGTGATTGTGTTTAAAAAATATAGGTGTTGGTGTGAGCATTCAGACTTTGAAATGCGCAGTGTAGGCAGTCACAGATTCACACAAAAACTGTATTACAGTACAGACCCGTTATTATGTTTTCTTGACATGGTTACACAACATATGCCCACTACAAATCACTAGTAGCGTGAACCTTTGCCAACTCCCTCTGTCTTCGAGAGTCATAGCTGGAGAAGGTGGTTTGATCACATTTGCAGCTTTTTCCTGCATAATCTCTGCAGCAGGGGGTACATGCCATAATGCCTATAGGCTTACACTCTGATGAAATATGGCAGAAAATGTCACATTTTCAGTGGTGGCATTCCTCTCGCATCCACAATCAAGGGAGCAGAGACATTTGCAAATCCTGTCTACGTGGTGTGTTTTGGAGAAAAAAAAAACTTAATGACACAACAACACAGGTCTGATTCTGTGCAGAAAGACATGCATTTATAGTTTTTTTTTTTCTCCAAAACACACCACGTAGACAGGATTTGCAAATGTCTCTGCTCCCTTGATTGTGGATGCGAGAGGAATGCCACCACTGAAAATGTGACATTTTCTGCCATATTTCATCAGAGTGTAAGCCTATAGGCATTATGGCATGTACCCCCTGCTGCAGAGATTATGCAGGAAAAAGCTGCAAATGTGATCAAACCACCTTCTCCAGCTATGACTCTCGAAGACAGAGGGAGTTGGCAAAGGTTCACGCTACTAGTGATTTGTAGTGGGCATATGTTGTGTAACCATGTCAAGAAAACATAATAACGGGTCTGTACTGTAATACAGTTTTTGTGTGAATCTGTGACTGCCTACACTGCGCATTTCAAAGTCTGAATGCTCACACCAACACCTATATTTTTTAAACACAATCACACAGTCACACAACAAGCTAGAATAATGGAGAAAGAAACACTGATATACACAGCCACGTACTTTCGATAATATTATCATAAGTTACGTCTTATCTGGACTATGTGTTATTTGGCTCCTTTTGAGTAAGCTGTGGCCTGACAGAATATTGGTATAGGAGTGAAGATAGTGTTCACTGTAGGGCAAAGCATGCTGTGAAATGTTGTGTATGCAATTTCAGCTACACATGTAGCAACATATCTCACAGTTTTCCCCACAGTGTTCCTACATTAACCACATTGTTAAAGCTTTAAATGACTTAAGTTAGTTGTCTAACATTTGTTCTGTAAATGGGGCTGTAGAGAGTCTTTTACCCTCTGAAATAACAACAAAAACATCACTTTAGGCTATAGTATAACATACTGTATTCTTCTAAATCTGTGGATGTTGCATTTTATTCTCACTGCAGGCTACTTGTTGTCACTTAATTGCCTTTGAAAAGAAAGTTAATAAGCTGCAAACCATTTAGAACTGAATAAAGGGAGGGATGGCTGACATTAGCCCTGAGTATCCTCTTAGATTTAATTGCTTGCAATAATAAACCATCCTATTATCTGAATAAGATGCCTTGCTGTCAACAAATGCGACCAGCTGAAGAGTGAATCTGTGTGTGTATTGGTGCATGCATGCAATAATCATGTGCATATTAGAGACCAGCCAAAACCTCATAAAATGTATGGTCACTGACAAGAAGTGCAGGTGCCCTCTGACAGCACATCTTCACTGCGGAGAATAAATGTCAAAACATTGTTAACATTTCTGAAAAGTTGTTCCACAGTGAAATGCCAAAGCAATCCCTTCTTTTTCCTCCTGTGATTTAACCCATAGACCCATTTCTCCTTTTAGGAAAATTCTAAATTATGGGGGATATTAAACAGACTAAATGGACCACATGTAATACATCTCTGAAGTTTTTTTAAAATAGTTTTTTTTAATTTTCTTAGGACTTTTTCTTTTTTTTCTGTTTCTGTTGTCAGATGACTGAATGAACATGAAACAGGGATTCTTAAATGCTACCTGTTAACCAAAATACAATTCTCGTGACGCTGCACTTAGTCCGTCAGTTAAAAGAACAATTTTATGCTTGTCTGATGGACAGATGTGGAATTGCCTGCATTGGTATGTAAAATGAGTAAAGGAAGACAATGTTACAGTCAATGGAAATGTCTCTTCTTTACTCAACAGTTAAACAGCACCCGAGTGTGTCTGAGCAGATTTACAGCAGTTGATAGTTTTAGACCATCTCCATATGTAGTTTGACTCTGGATACTGAGCACTATGTTATCCACATACAGATCACGTGTTAATGCCTTGTGTAAAACTAAAAGTTGAGGCCTGAATTTTTAGATCCATCTACTCATAAAGACATAAAGATAAATGTGAAAACACATTTTCAATTTTAGCTTGCTTTGTGTGTGCATACTGTATGTAGCCTTAAATCTAGGAATCCACCAAAAAGTGAATGTCCTTCAGTCAACTTAACATTAGCACTTACAATATTAGGAAATTAAACATCCTCTACAAAGATGTTACCTTGTAGTCTCTCTGGAAAAAAACAAAGTCCCTCACAATATGAACAGATACAAAAGTTTTGGACATTTGATGTATGTACTTCATGTATCCTCTTATTCTGTCACCAAAATCTATCAAACCTTGAAGGACAGCTGCAGTTGTCATTGACAACAGTACAGTGCTGCTCCATTTGTCAGTTTCTACATTGTGCACATTTAATGAATTGCTTCTAACTACAAAACTAAGGGCACTGGCACCATCCATGAGGTGTTAGGTGGAAAGTCCTGCTTCTCTCCACTGTCAAGAACCCCTCTAACAAAGGAAAGGCAACTTTAATCAATATGAATGTAATACATTACTAATGACACAAGCAGGACAAACAGGAAACATTAGGAAGAGGGTTTTTTTTCTTTCCTTTTTATGGATGCAGCTCCAGCAACACTGATTTCATTTCTCCCAGGAAAGGACAAATCTGCTTCACACATGATGCAGGGAGGGTGGGGCAGCTGGCCAGCGTAGGCATTTTGTGTGTGTGTGTGTGTGTGTGTGTGTGTGTGTTAGTGTTCAGTTTAGATCTGTTCCAAGATAATCCTCTCAGTACAAAATAGTGTTTTCCAGGGAGTTGTGCACCTAATAATATGTGAAGCTTGTGTGTGTGTATATAAGAGGGAGAAAGATAGAGAGAACAGAAAAAGGTTGGTTATTTTTTTTTTTTTTTGCGTACACACTGGTAAATCAGGCCTCTGCTGGCCTTTATTTCTCATATTTCACACAGTCATGATCCCTGATATTGTAAAGGTATTTCCAGCTTTGCAACTTAACTGAGTTGAGGGGACTAATTGAGCGCACTTGTTGCTACAGCATGTTCCATGTCAAGCCAAATTTCTCTTTATAGCCTTTCAGTGCAGTTACAGTCTCAGACTGCTGGGATGAGCCCAGGGACTGCACACTAATTAGGCTATGTATGTTATTTGTCCAGCATATGTTTGTGGAGGGCCTCGGAGGAGACAGCGTGTGTTGAATGATGTGAGATGAAAATATGCAGGTTTCCCTTCTAGCCACAGCACCACAGCAGCTCACTGATTAGTGTACGTTCAATCAGAGAGTAAATGGCAAATTAAAAGAATAGCCTGCTTTGTTACAGCATATCTTATCACACAGTATCTCCCAATGTTGTTGTTTTGCCTGAATATGTCAGCTTAAAGTCCCATTGTATAAATGAGATTGTGTTTCTACGGTGTCACCTTTAGTATTGAAGATTAATTTCCACCAATATAAGGTCACATTAGCAAATGTATAGTCCATTAAAAGAACAACAAAATTTTACATTAGAATCTGTTCATGTAGTATCTGCAACACTGAGCAGGTGGGTAATGCATGCATAAAATCCCATTACCCAAGCTGCTTTGTTAATCAGTTCAAAGCAACATTTATCAATTCTGCTCCTCAAGAACCCTTCTGGATTTCATTTTATTATATAAAATAATATAATTTATTATATAATTAACAAATATATTTGATGAATTACATATAAACATCTGGTATGAACTAAAAATGATAGGACTTCAATAGAGTATTAATGATTATTTAGTGACCACATAATTACTAGTGGAGACAGAGCATGAAAAGATCAGTTACAACAGATCTAAATCACATAAGCAGGCCAGGATGACACAATAGTGCAAATATGGTCAGATAGAAATTAAACAGTGATTCCTTTGGTTTGGGATTTGTGACAGGACTTAGCGCAGTGCCTTCTGTTTCAGCTTGACCTCCTGAGACATCACATTTTCGGGGGTTTGGCCACACTCCACCATTGCTGGAGCCTTGATCTGTTGTGCCTCAGGCAGGGAGTCACAGATGACAGGACAGCAGTGAGAAGGCAGCACCAGAGGCCACTGTGGGTTTTTTTTTTTCACTCACAATTGGTTCTGACAGGGGTTTTAACCAGCGCATCTGTATAGTTTATCAGTGCACCAGC
>BRZM01001871.1:0-23419 GCA_033238685.1 Lates japonicus
ATGTTTTTTCCTTCTTTTACGGTTTTGTTTTTTGGGAGGCATAAAATATTTAAAGTATCCAGTGTTTCACCAAAAAAGTGAAAACTCAATCAAAGCAATCCTGGGCGACGTTATAATTCTTGCAGTTTTGGCCATCATTCCACTCGTGTTTCTTGGTGTGTCAGGCTTTTGTCATTGTCAAGTCCAACCCATGCAGCAGCAACAAGAGCTCTGATGATTGCTCCAACAGGAAACCTATTTTTGAGGTATAACCGACAAAAAGACATGTCCTGTTCAGGTGCCATGGTGTGTTTGCTGACATATCCAAGGGTCAATGTGATTTTTTTCAGTGGCTCTACATTCTGAATTTAAGGAAGGATCATCAAAGAAGTGAGGTGAAAGGCAAAAAAAACTGTGAGGGAAGAGGAAATAGGTAGGGTCACCTGCAGAGATATGGATTGACCTGCTATCACTGTAGCTGAGCTGGAGGGGGGGCAGGAAGATATTGATGGAGCTCTCAGTCTCCTCTTGACAGCACCCATAGGTCCAGTCATACAGGGGCCCTCTCACAAACACCAGATCAATCGGCCCCTCGACAGGTTCGACTTAACGCTCACTTGATTGAGAATGGACAGTTACTGTAAGTCTGCTCGAGCTGCTGAGACATGGTGTCTTTAATCTAAAGGCCAGAGGAGAGCTCGCCCAAGTGGCAGCCTTCTTTACTCAAACTGGCAACCGAGACCACTGTCGATGCTGCGATTGGGTCTTCAATCTCGGATGTTAGAGAGAGGAAACCCTGCACATGGGTTTCAACAAACACAGTGACAACTGTGCAGAGCAGGGATGATTTGAAACAAGTTGGTGTAAGTCGATACAGAGATTTTTGTAGTTCTGTTCATTTACTATTCTGCCAAAAATGAAAGAGGTGAAGTAAAGCCTCGTGGCTGGGCAATACAGAGCAATATAAATTTGACATGTTATTATATGGTTTATACTGAGGTAGCTCTCATTTAGTATTTTTATATGTAAGAAGAAAGGAAGAAGGTGTGATTTATGCCAATGTTGGATTTTTGCATCAATGAATGATGAAGCTACTTGATTTGTCAGTTATTTATTTTGCTTGATTAGTCAAGACCAAACATTACTGTCTGATAACTTTGCCTCATAAATGTTTTCTTAAATGAGAATTTCAGATAATATACTATATGTCAATACACTTTATCATTGCAATATAAAACTAGAATTACAACCTTGAGGTTGTTTGTCTCTGCCAACCAGTCAAGTTGCAGGAAATATGGTCACAATCTCACCTTCTGTTCCTGAGTTATGGTGTTGAATAATGGCCAGAATAGTGTTTTTGCAGAGAGTAATGCTCTCACAGTGAGCTTAACTTTCAGCTTTTTGGATATAAATTGTTCACTTCATTTTATCCTATTAGACATTTGTGTCAAATTTAGTCTCTCTGAAACAAGTTGACAATCACATAGTCCTGATGTTTCATCGACTGAAAAAGACACAACAGTCGTGTCTCCTGACACTTGACAAACACAAAATAGTAGAGAAATTTGACATGTTGTTAAATACTTTTTTTCACAAAAATACCAGAATAAAATGTTTTTGCAAGAAGAATCTCCATTTGCAATCTGTATTTGCAGTAATTCATAAATAAAGCTAAGGATATCCATGACTGTGGATGTTTGTTTGTTTTGTTTTTTTTGGTCTGTTAGCCTTAGCAACAGTTAGCATTGCACAGTCTAGGCTCACCGTTGACTAGCAGATTGGTTTAGAAATAATTAGCTGGATTTGCAGTGTAAAATGCAATGAAACACAAGCCAGAGGTTTGACAGATGGAAGAAGATGTGAAACATGACCAGAGAAACACAGAAAATAAGGCTGGGAGATACAAAGGGTGTCAGAGAAAAGACTCCAAGAGAAAACACAGACGTTTTGATGGCCTTATTGTAAGAATTTCTCAAAACTAATAGAGAACTCTCTTCAGTTATCACACCATGAATGAAACATCTTTGCAGCCTGACAGGGAAGAAAGCATGAAAAGTTTGGGGGGGGGGGGGTTTATTTTTATTTCCACTCCATAGCTATTGTTATTTTCCCTCCGTAGAAAATGACAAAATGACAATAACAACAACACTGTCATTCCTCTATGACTGGACTTCTGTCTTTCTTGTGCACTGCGAGAAAGTAGCAAACCCCAATTTTACACAGCACTCCACTCCATAATGCTTTCTATCTGCTTCCTCTTCCCACTCTGCCCCTCTAAAGGGGTTTGTTACGGGTCGGCGGTGGCTGCCAGAGGGACTGGTGTGTGCACACACACAGACACACACACACACACACACACACACAAACGTAACAGTGGTGTGAACACACACTCCTCTGTTGTCCTAATGGCAGCATTCTGTTGGAGGGGTGATTGAATTAGGCTGGGGTGCTGATTGCTCGGCGCATTGATTAATGCTGCCTGCTGCGTTTCAGTGCACCATGGCACTCAGAGTCCTGATGCTGAATGCCAATGAGGTACCAAGCACCGGAACAATATGAACATGAACAAACTCACCACCTCCCACAGAATGCATGTCAGCTCTTAATTTAGCTCCTACTTACATTTGTATCAGTAAATTTGCATATGGGGATGAACCGGATGTGAAGCCAATACTGATACTAATACCAAGCAAGCAGCAGTTCTTACAGACATTCATGGTCCCCAGAGAATGAATCCTATGACTTCAGGATGCTCCAAACAAGTTGAGCAAACAGCTGTCTGCCACTTCCAACAGACATGCAGCAACATTATCATTAGAGACATGTTTGTGTCCACCTGGCAAATGTAGTCCAATAGCAGAGAGCTGCAGAGTCACGTACTATTTTAAAGTTTTGTTTCCGAATGGTTTTTACACTAACAATGACAAAACTCTGGAGTATCAACTATCTGTAAACGACTGGCAGCTTTAAAACAAAAGTATCTCAATTCTAAGTCCTTCTTCACACCATAATAGTCTGACAGTCCTCTGAAACAATCAAGCACAGAGTTTTGAGTCAGCATTTTAAAAAGGTTGAGACCAGTTCAGAACAATTTAATGTCTCTGGATGGAGCCACCCTGGGGGTGGGGGGGATTACCCAGAATACCCTCCCTCTCTCACTCCCTTTCCTCTCTCCTTCCTCTCTCTCGGCCTGGCGTCGTGCCGCAGCAAGTGAGGGAATGGGAACGGACGGGAAAGAAAACACTCTGGAACAACATTACCGCTCTGCCTCGCGCTTCCTGTTTGCCCTCCCTGTGTCACTTCCTGTTTGAAGTGTGCAACTTTTTGACCAATCAGACGTCAGCCAGAGTTACAGTGTCCTTCATGCCTGGCCGCGTGTTGTGCTGTGACACTTTCCAGCTGCACCTGTCCTACTTTACTCATGTCACTGCCTTTAACCTTGTTCAAACTTTATACCAAAAATGATCTACAAGGCCTAAAAATATCTGCTCATTTGTGCCCATTAGTTAGAATTCTTCACCTTTTTAATAATCGTTTTAAAAGTATTCAGGTATAATTTAATGCTATACTTGTCAAGATGTAATTTAGACCACAAACTGTGCACAAACCTGACTGATGGTAAACAAATGTATTCAAAAGAAATCTGTATAATCAAATCAAAATTTGGCTTTTGAATTCGCTAACATTTATTCCAGGTAAAGGGCCTTAGAGCAATAAAATCTGTATATATGAGCCGTACTGACTAGAAAATATTTCCCACTTTCACTGACAGTTTGGCTGACTATCGTGTGTTATTGTGTGTCTGCTTTGAACCACAGTGGTTAAGTTTAATTTGTTGCATTTTTGTATGTGGTTGGTTTGGGTTTGTGCTGCTCCATGAAATGCAAACCAGCATTTGTAAACAAAAGTAATATGCCTCATAAGTGGTTATCTCCTGTGGTTAGCGAGGAATCCTTTTAGACTCCTTCAGCCATGATGCAATTGCTCGAGCTCTTATTCATAGCTCACAGACTTTATTTACTTAATATTGTCATTCTGCTTCTACACATTGTAATTTTACTGGTGTCACCTCTGTGTGTCCTGTATATTCAACATCTATTACATGTCTGTCCACTCTCTGGGACAGATCCCTCCACTGTCAGCCCATTCTTGGGGGTTCTTCCTTCTCTAAATCGAGGGTATGAGGACAGAGGCTGCTGTCTGTGGTACAGGATGTGAAGCACTGTTGCACAAATATGTGAAGTAAAACTGATTGGACTTGGGGCGCCCTGGTGACCCAGTAGTTTAAGGCACTGAACCAGCCCTAGCTCCAGTTTAGCAGCCTCCGTTGCATATCATCCCCCATTACCTTTCACCCCTCGTTTCCTGTCATCTCTCTACTGTTGACCCTCTAATAAAGGCAAAAAATGATGATGTATGATTAAGTGTGTCAAACTCACACTAAATCACATTTTCCCCATCTTGTTCAAGGTCAAGTCATGTCAGTTTAATTTGAATATCCCAAATTCACAAATTTGTCTCAGAGACCTTTACAACGGACTCAGATAAGGAAAAAATGAGAGAAACCTCAAGAGGAGTAGAAACACACAGCAGTAGCAGAACTACAGTGCATTATAGAGAAACAGAATTACAATATTATGTAAATAAAGTACAGCTGAAACATTGGTGGATAAACTGATAAGTTGAGTGACAGAAAATTAATCTGCAACAATTTCAAAACTCAACCAATCATGTAAGTAATTAAAGAAGCTCCACCTTCTAAAATGTGAATGTTTTCTGTTGCCTTAGTCCTTTATGATTTTAAACTGATTATCTGTGGGCTTTGGACTGTTGGTTGGACAAACGATTCATTAAAATATGTCAACATGGGCTCCAGAAAGCTGTTTTCAGAGAGTTCATTGACCAAACAGTGAATGAGTTAATTGAGAAAAAAATCGACAGCTGAATAGATAATGAAAATAATTATTAGCTATTTGGATAAGATGCCAAATATTCCCTGGTTTCAGGTTCTAAAATGTGAGAATTTTCTTATTTTTTTTGTCATATATATGAGTTAATGTGTTTTGGATTGTCAGTCAGACAAAACAGGTACATTACAGACATTACAGCAGACTTGTAAATGGCATTTTTTCACTTTTTTTTCATGTTTTATAGACTAAACGACTAATCTGTTAATCAGAGAATAATTGGCAAATCAATCTATAATGAAAATAATCATTAACTGCAGCCTTATTAATAATAAATTAAAGTTAAACGGGGTCAAAAATTAGCAAAAAATCTCACCAGTTTTGAATGGCAAATACATAAAAGAGTGAATGTTCTAGAAACAAACAAAACACTCCAAATATAGCCTCAACCAATAAATCAGTCTAACTCTGATTGTGACTCCACATTATGAGGCAGTCCTCCCTCAGAGCGTAACCTCTCCCAGGCCTGCATGACCCAACCTCCCAGTGAACAGCCATGATGTTTATCAGAAAGGTGGCAGCTTCTACAGATGTATGTGTGTATTATGTGTGTGTGTGTGTGTGTGTGTGTGTGTGTGTGTGTGTGTGTGTGTGTGTCTGTGTAGCGTTGTTTACAAGGCGAGAGTAAAATAAACAGCTGGTGACGCAGCAGAGGAACAGGCCGGGAGAAGCAGGGGGTTTGATGTATGCATGGGCAGACAGCCGGAGATCTACGCCCGCACAGTTCCGGGGGCTGCGGCACCAGCGTGGGAGTCTACAAATATTACCCACAATGATCTATGATCGCCCTCCCTGTCTCTCTCTATCTCTCTCTCACTCACACACAATCACACATACATTCATACATCACACAGTCGATCAGGTGTATCCCGCTTGACATTGGTCGATAGGGTGTGTGTCGTATATCAGGGGTTGACAGGCGGTGAGGTGTTTGTCACTGGCTGATGTGTGTGTGTGTGTGTGTGTGTGTGTGTGTGTGTGTGTGTGTGTGTGTGTGTGTGTGTGGTTTCTCTTTGGTCACTGGTTTACTGGTGGCATTGGGAAGTTGCAAATGGTTTCTGTTAGTCATTAACACTTGATATGACAATTGATCAAATTCAACTGGATAGCAAAGAGATGGAGCAATGTGCATGAAATCTGGGTGAATTCACACCATGTCTGCACAAGGGAAAAAAAAACATTAAAAGGCACAGAAGCTACACATTCAAACACAGCTAAGCCTTCTTCATTGTATCAGATCCTGTCTGTCTGAAGTCCATGCATTAAGTATTGATGGACTAAACTTTCTGAGCCGAGCGGGAGGGCCGCCGCCGAAAACAGCAGCTCCACTGGGCTCACCATGGAAACTAAATACAGAGAGGCCATGAAACGCTTGTGATAAGACAACTTCAGAATTTTTGTGTCTGTGAAGAAGAAGGCAAAAGAAGGTTGCTATTAAATTTTCCTGGTGCAATTATCTTGCTTAAAATATCCTTGTGGATAATGTTATACAGTATTTATTCAAAAAGTTCTTTGTTCTTCATATGTTTGTCTTTAGTCAGCAGCTTCTGCTCTTTATACATCTTTGTATTTTGCAGTTATATCATCTTCTGGAAAAACTATTTATTGTGTGAAACAATTTACAATTCACAAACAGGCTGAATATTTAAGATGCAGCTGCAGTGATTCATGAACTCAGTTTGACCAAAGCTACAGGGAATCACAGCTCTCTGTATCCTATAAGCCTAATATTTCATGGTTCAATAATATCATTTACTCAGTGTGTTGCTCTCACCTTCCCTAATCTTTGCCAGAGTTGCCAGCCCAGTGAAAGACAACAAACTTATACCGTTTGTGCTCTGCTTATATTCTGTCAAGAACATCAGAATAAAGAGCAAATATATCCCACACAAAAAACTCTAAATCCCAAGGTCCACTCTGTGCTGTATAATGTAACTGGAAAACTTGATAAAAGTGTGGCGGTATGGAAAACTTGCCCAGCAGCAGTGGAATAACCAGGTGATAGTGCTAACCCCATTACCCTTTTTCAGCTGCAGCCAACAGCAATGAAAAAAGTACCAAAATGTTCTTACATGCTCCTCTCATCTACAGAAAACCATGCATCCAATCCAAAATACATCACTGAAACCCTGTAACTATGAACTTCACAGAGAGGCACGGGCCTGGACAACAGGAACTTAATGAAACATAAAGCCACAGCTTCTGCTTCAGTTTTCACTCCTCTCTGCCCATGCTGAGTTAGTTCCAGGAACTAAATTTGGGCACTGTTTCAGAGGTGGTACTAAATACAAGTTTCAGGGACATTCAGGGGTTGGCAGCAGTGCTGTCAATCATGACCAGTAAGTAGATGTGCCATCACAGCACAATAAGAGCGATCACAGCAAACACAACGATAGCAACCTGAATTTTACAACTGCTTCTGTATCAACCACGACAACCAATGCTTTAAAGAAGAAGAACAATGAGGATCGACTGCTGGACAAACAAAGTTGTCCAGGACCCCATTAGTGTTTGGGGAGCTATTCAGAGAGCACTTCCAAACACAAACATGAAAATGGGCCCAGATGATTTGTCAGTGTCTGTCACAGATGGGTACACAGTACAACACACAGGCAAATTGTGCAGGGTAAAAATTACTGGTGGAGCAGTGGAGCCACGAGCCGGCTCCAGCAATGCCCTGAATTCTCTGTTGGTCTTGAATCTCACGTGCATACAAGCATGAGACAAAATCAATAACAATATCGGCCTCACATAAAGCACATTCAAGTGCCACAGTTGGTTGCACTGTTGCCTTTTATGTCGAAAACATCTTGCTTTGTAAAACATGTTGGAAAAAGCTGAACTGATTAGTTGATTAATTGATCAGAAGATTAGAATTAGAAAGACAAAAAGTTTCCTGCTTCCAGTGAACATTTTTCTTGGTCCTAGTAAATTGAGTATCTTTGCGTTCTGAACTGATGCACGGACAAAACAAGACATTTGACATTATGGACAAAATAATTAATCAGTTCACTGAGAGGATAGTTGGCAGATTAATCAGTAATGAAAGTAACAATGATTTGGGCTTTAACCGCAATGACAAACCTAGTACCAAAGCCTCAAAAAGCTTCAAAAAGTTCAGGTAATGGGGTGGGTTGGTGAGTTCCTGTAATGGAAAAGTTCACAGCTACTAGTGCAGGATGAGGGCACCATTGAAGATTCACTGTTTTCCAGGAGATTAATGTGTCTAACTGTGTCTTTAACAAATGAGATTCATATAAGACATATTTCTCTTTTAAGTTTTAAACACAGTGTACAAACACTGACAAGACATCCCGTCAGAATCCTGGTGGCTTCAGGTTTTCCCACAGACCACCAAAGCAGGAGTCAATGTAATGTAATGATCAGTCAAACTGCATCTCATCTGTCGAACCAGAAGAGGACCATACTGTGACTGGACCAGATCTGATTTTTAAATACACAGTAATGTCTCATCTATGGAAAAACTGACACATGAGTATGCAATGTGCAGGTGAGGATGTGTTTAGGTATGTGATCTACCTGGGTGTGTGTGTGTGTAACACTGTATTACTCATGAAAATCTCTCTCTGGTGAGGACGTGCAAATGCCCTGAGGACAGGGTCTGTGGATCTATTTCCTCCTGCTGCCCTGTTTACTGCAAGATGTAATCATATTCCAGCAAGGCTTCCTTCCTATAACCCCCCCCACCTCCACCCCCTCTTATAACTCAACACACATGTCACGCGAAACATGACATCCAGCATCCCTCACCCACTGCAGGAAAGGACAGAAAACGCAGAGAGTGGGAGGGTGGGCGAACTACATTCCACCACACAACTGGCGCAGGATCACACATACACATCACACACCTGTGCCCGCAGTTCAATTTTTCAGTGAAGACAGGAAATGGAACATGGTGCAAAAAGAGAGAGGAGGAAGAAAGGACAGAAAACAGGAGAAGGTAGAGAGATGAATGAGAGCAAATCAGGTTTAGCAGCTCAAGAAATAAAGCGAACTACGCTTTCAAGTGAAACATTCTGGTTTTAACTCTCTCTTCCCCAGTCATAAAAACTTTCCTTTAAATGTTGCAGTGTGGGATTTGGCACAATTTTCTTTGAGAAAAACACACTCATGAATGCAATTTGAGAAGTCCATGTCATAATGGACCCAAACTATACATAACATATCGTCCTCAGAGGTGGAAGGCTATAACCAGATCATATATCATAATTGAAAGCTTCAAGAAATACTAGATGGACATTGTGTGAATTTGTTTTTGTCTCAACATAATGTAGAGTTTGAATGCACTTTCCTGCTTTCCAAGCAGACACTGGCTTCCATTCATTTTTATATGGAGATGAGATAGCGAGCAGACTCTTGACTCGTGATCAGCAGCAGTCATGGTTTGTAGTAAATGGGCCATTAAAATCTCAACAAGTAATCAATAAACAACAATGTTCAGTATTATTGTCCCAATTCAAGATTTTGTCACCATCAATCATTTACACACAGAAACATGGGAAGAAAAAGAGGCGGGCTCAAAACACTGGAGTTATCCTTTAAAGAGAGAAAACGAAGGCAGCTAATCAATTTTCTCTGATTGTTTCAGCTCTACAGTGAATGTTTTTCCATTTGCCAGCTTATTAGCACACAGTGGTCCTATGAGAGTTTCTGTGTCTGCGATTAAAACGGCCAAGCGAAACAAAACTGAACTGTGGGCAAGAAAGGAGAAGGTAAGCGTAACAACCACATTAAATAGCATTGTGGGAGTACACAGCACAGACTTGATGACCATTTTGTACTACAGTGAAAACACAGTGTTTTTAACGTCATGCAATAATGAATGTCACACTAGAGACAAGTTCCTCTACTACAACACCTGCCTTATTTCCTTTCTGTGGGAGACTTTAGATGTGGCCCTGACACAGTGGCATTAATAAACAGCATGTCATCTGTTATAAAATCTGGATTAATCTTAATCCTCAATCTCTATTCAAGTTTGAATTCACAGCATGCTCAGGGTGACAAGTCCTTGAAGTGGAGAGCACAGTAGGTTAAGCCTACCCAGCCTGCCCGCGACATGTAAACAGTCCTGTTTCCTCAAGGTGCTCCAGGCAAACAAATACCGTTCTCTCTAGTAATTAGCTTGTTAGTCATTCTGCTGTGGGCCAGAGAGGCTCTAAAGTCTGGGCATTGAAGACATTTCCACACCAGGAGATGTGTCATCATCATGAGGCTTAAGGTTTAACGAGAAAAAAACAAAACACACAAGAACAAATGCTGCTTAAAGTGCCAAGCGTGGTGATATTGGTGAACAAACACAAACAAAGCAAAAATATAGTGGTAAAGCAGGATTGAGCAAATCTGTTACTTCCGCTTTTCTCAGATGTTGGAAGGAACCAATAACAACTGAGCTGCTTTGAAATCTATTATCGACTACAGAAAACCAAAGTGGCCATTACAGTACCAACATACCGAAACATGCCTGATGTAAAAACATTTTAATACAAAAAACCCTTGAGAAAATGTAATGAAATCCATTTTCAGATTGACTATCTGTCTAATAAAACAAATCTGCCTACAACTCATAAGTTTTTCCTTGTTTGTTTATTCCCTGTAAGTTCGCCCTGTTTCCAGTCTTGATTTACTACAAAAGCTAATAAGCAGCTGCTAGCTAGCCTTTTATTAAAACAAACAGATATGACACTGGTATCGATCTTCTCATCCAACATCAGATAACGAAGTATTTCCCAAAATGTTTTAACCTGTGAACTTTTGCTTTAACGCTGCATAAAACTGTTCCTCATTTAGTTTAATTAAACAACCCACAAACATGGTAGATTGTGTGCAACAAATAATGCTAATAATAATTATAGTAATAATGAAATCTCTCTAGCAGCTTTTTAAAACAAATATATAACGTGCTATGCAGACAAATCTACACCACTATTACAGAGACAAGAACACACAGGAGAATATGAGCAGTTGATGCCTCACATGACGGTACCAACTGCTCTATAATTCTAATGTATGATAACACACAGGTATTTCTGTATCCTGGACCGGTGAATCTCCTTATAGCTGAACCTAACAATTACCGATTGCCATGTCAACTGCGGATATTTGCAAATAGTTTCTCTTTTGTCTCTGGTATAAAATACAGAAGTTGTGTGCTAAGTATTCTGTCTTGAAACTGCTGCAACCTGAGAATATTGTGGAGTTATATTTGTACTGGAATCTTTACACACACCCCCACCCACTGGGTGGTACGAATGCGCTCCCTCCACTGGTATTGCTTTAACGGGTGCTATTTTTCAAGCTGAACACCGCTCTGAGCTATTTGGAACTACTGCAATGTCTTGGGCGGGAGAATGACATGCACTGGGAGACATTAACCATTTGCTGTCATCTATCCTGTGTGATTAACATCATAGTGGGGAATTGGCAGCTTACAGACCATTCACGGTTCCTTTTCGGGAAAATGTGATTTAACACCCTCCAGCCTCAAGACCTATGATCGAGCTGCCCTGGGTGCTAACGCACAAACTTTTCAACAAGAACTTCTGTGGCGACTACTTTGAGTCTGTGCTTGTGTTGAGCAACTTCCACAGGTGTGGATGCATGAATGTAAACCAGGTTGTGGAAAAAGAACATGCATCTTCGGCGGATTTTTAATAGCTACTTCAGGTCTAGCAACAGAGCAAGTGTAAAGACCTTTGCTGTGTGTTGTGGCTAAGCTAACCATGCTGCAAGAGTCCAGCAGATGGGCCAGATGAGCCTTTGAAGAGAGGATAATTATCCCTGCACACACCCAGACACTGTGTACCCAGCATGCCACCAGATGACATCAGTCTTCTGACAGGGAGGGATGACTGTGTGTGTGTGTGTGTGTGTGTGTGTGTGTGTGTGTGTGTGTGTGTGTGTGTGTGTGTGTGTGTGTGTGTGTTGGAATAGGTAAAGGACAGGTGAACAGACCTGCACACTCATGCTGCCTTCAAGTGCTCCTCAAACTCTCCTACTTGTGAGCTCAGAAGTCAAAGAGTAATTGCAATTCGGGCACTGTGTGTTAAAAAAGGTTGCAGACTTGGCACTTGTAATGTGAGCATTATTTTATCTCAGATTTTAATGTGCTGAAGCCTACAGCTAAAAACAAAAATTTGTAACTGTCTGAATGCGCCAGCTGGACTGTTGGTTTTTATATTAATAAAGCCTGGTTAATTCTCACTGACTTTTCATGTCTACAGGAGAAGTCATCTGAGCCTCCACAGGAAGAGACAGAGAATATAAATAGGAACTTATTAACAACATTACAACCTCTTTCCTTTCACTCATTCTTTCTTCTATTTATTTCTATGGATGACACACCAAAAGTGCTGCTGCTGCTGACGAAACTCAAAGTCCTGTCTGAGTCTTTTTGACCATTATGCTCGCTTGCCTTTAACTAACAAGCGCTGTTTATACAACACCAATAAAACCTTACATAGCTTCTGTGTCTCTTCCTCATTTCCATCAGTCTCCCCTCCTTCCACTGTCGTCACTATGCTCTGCGTCTGTAGGGGAAAAGCAGTCTCGAGTCATTTTCACCTGAATAACAGAACTGCAGTGTATTATCAGCAGTATAATGAAGGTGTGCTAACAGCTTCTGGTTCTGAATATTATTATAAATGCATCACACATGCAGCTTTAGGGAAAAGATCCTGACGTCGTAAGTTTTGTCCTGAAAAGTAAAACCTGTGATAACAATGCTTCAATATATTCAATATATTTAGACTTTTTGACTATGTACAGAGATTCAGACACTAGTTAACTGAAACTGGACAGGCTGGCAGGGCATGCAACAATGAGGCAGTAATTCTAGTTTCTTTATGTGTAAGAAAAAGCGAAACACCAGGCTGAAATTATTCTGTGATTAGGCGGCTGTATCTGTTTACTGAGTAAAGTGTGAAACATACCACAAAATGTGGAATAGACTGGCTTGCTGGTTTGAAGTTTTCCTTCTGACAGTTATCATGATCCAACATATGGTTGGAGTAAACATAATAATAATAGCTCAGCATGTGAATTCTTTAAAATCACATATAATGCTATGTCAAATCACGTAGTTGGTTCACTTTGCATTCTCACTGTAAACGGCCTGCAGAGACAGCTTTTCGGCCAAGCACTGTTACTGGCCACATCTCCTGAAAACGCTACTATTATTAATAGTTTCTCACTTTGTTGCAGACCCCTGACCCTCTCAGACCCCACTTTGGGGACCCCAGTTGCATAGCACCTGCAGTGATGAAGCTGCATTAAAACAAGAACAAAGAAGTTTACAGCAGAGTAAAGAAGAGTCAGTTCTTTCTTGTCCTGCCTACAATCCCCTTTTTCTCTTTTTTCCACTAAAATTCCGCCATCCAGAGTGAGTCATCATCCTTGTTACCAGACTGTTGAAGGTAACCCGCCTGCCCTGGGCGGCGGCTGCGTGTATGTGTTTGTTGGTTGTGTGTGTGTTGTAGGGGGTAGTGGGTAATTAGCTCAGGATATCAACATCGTCAACCATCTCCAGGCGAAGAGTGAGTCTATCAAGGTTGAGATAAATAATGAAACACATAAAGCCTCCCCAGGCGCCAGCCTTACAAAAAGCACATTCAAGATTACATTAGAACCAACAATGCTTGTAACAAGTTTGTTTTCTCTTTTTAGTTTCAGGCCATTTCCTCCACTGAAGTTGTTAATGGGAGGTAGGCCAATGAAGCCATTATTAAAATTATATCTACACACATTTAACAACTGTTGTTGGTTGTTTTTACTTTTTATCATACAGTTTTACTTGTCTTGTTATTCACGTTCATTTAACACAACAATGTATTCATTTATGTATTAAAGCAACCTTGGGGCCTTCGGTGACACACACACACATTCACGTTTGCTGCAGCTATAAACCGCCAAGCTGCTGGTGAGCTTTCCAGCTGTTACACCACTCAGCTCATCAATCACCCTTTCCTCCGTTTCATCACTACACAATCAATCAGATCAGCCACTAACCCCCTTGACGCTCTCTCACACACACACACACTGCATGCGTGTGTGTATATGTGCAGTTGGCACAGTGTTGCAAGGCAAAACATTAATCGGGTTAAACTCTCAACAGTCCCCCTTCCTTCCTTGTCTGCTTAATCAATCCCGCCTTCCAGTAAACGCCTTGCATGTACTGGGTTGCCCTGAAACCCAGTCCCAGCCTGGTATAGAGATCTACAGCCTCATGACTCTGCCACAAACACGCGACACAGCACAGAGGAGTTAACAGCGCTGGCAGGAGAGCACTGGCTCTGTTCAATCCTTATCTGTGAGTGAGCTAAGCAGCAAAAGAAAACAAGAAGGTCTGAGAGGACAGAGCTGTAAAACAGGGAGGCCTGATACCAAGAGCAAATAACTATATGAAGTGAAGAAATAAACTCACTTTCTATTGTTTCTCTCTTTCTGATACTAATCCACATATTCTAAAATAGAGTTAGGCAATAAGTAGCATCATCATAGTCATATCCAGGTACTGTGAAAGTGGTTTCGCACCAACAGTAACATGCTTCAATAACTCCGCAGCAGACATACAAACATCACTCTTATCTTATCCTTTGCGGATTGCAGGGTGTCATTCCTATCCCAACTGAGATGGGGTGAGATGGGTGAGGCGAGGTAGAGCCCCAGCCAGATCACCCGGTCTGTCTGGGCCTGACACACAGGACAAACAACTGTTCCGGTATTCGCCTAAGGGCAATGCAGGTCACCATAACCTGCATTTTGGACAGTGGGGACACAGGAGAATTTATCTGAAACTTCACACAGAAAAGCCCAGGTGAAGGGGTTTTGAACCAAAACCTTCATGCTGTCAGGCAACAGTGTTATGACTGAACCACCATGCCTGCCAAGAACTGACAGACCCAAAAAGTGTGGGGACACAGGCACATGAAGGCTTGTGTAACATGGTTGGTGATGGGCATTATGTAATAATATAATAAGGTGCAGTATAGTCAATCTGGAATCAGCTCATTTGATCAGGTGGTTGGTATTCGAATATTATTTATATTATGATGATCAGGGTAAATATGAATAAGACAGGTGTGTTTTAATCGTTGGTTGAACAGTCCATCAAATCTGGTTTGGTTTCTTTTTGCTCATAATTCCACTGAGTTCCTTAATAAGGTTTACAGACTTCACAGTGGGAAGAAGAGAGCACCTGTATCAAATCAACAGTCAGTATCAGTGAGTGCAGCTGAGTTAAGGTACTGGAAATGATCATTTCTTCTGCTAAAACAGATAAGCAGTTAATAACCCACTGATGGACCAAATATATATTTGTTAAAAGTTCTTCGACATCAGATCTAGCCGATAAAAATGACTTGATGACTCCTGTGAATTATGACATTCATTAATTAAAGGCTTCAACAACAACATAGGTCAAATCCTTATCTGATACAGCCTGGGAGGTAAAAACATTCCTCCCAGGAGAATTCGCTCTCTCCGCTGCTGTGAGGGCATTTATGTCACGACCACTGCTCCTGGAGCTTAAAGCCATCACTTTAACAACTTGATGAAGCCAGCAATGTACATATTTTCTATCTAAGAAAGGGTATCTATACCATGATAGATTTTATCCCTATAGTTCTCTACTTCTGCTGAGGCCTGACAGTTATTCACTATTATCAGTATTATTAGTTTATTTCACAAATGTTTCCAAATGAAAGATTCTAAGCTTTAAAAATGAATGTTGAGCTGCATAACAGCAGCCTCATGTTCAGCAGAACACAGGACACACCCCTCAATCAGCTCTTCTGGTGCAGTGTGTGTGTGCGTGTGTGACGTTATACACATGTATGAACTAGACATTAACAGAATATACTGCAGTCTGGCCTCGCTGGATGACTCACACTGAGCCGACATGTGAGGCCGCGCCATTACAGTCACACTGACATACAGCAGCGCAGGAGACAAGCACACACACGCACACACACACACACACACAGATATAATGTAGATGGAGCTGATTGAGTCCACATCCCCACTACATTTGCCCTCCCATCATGCTTTGCAGTGTGACTGATGAGTGATGAGGTTGTGAGGGCTGCAGCACTCCTCTGCGCCATATGTTTCTGCCATCAGGGAGGAGGAGGAGGAGGAGGGAGGAGCAGGTTGGAGGTGCAAAGGAAGGCAGATCCAGTACATTCACGATGATGTTAAATCTTAAAGGCTTAAAAAAAAAAAAGGGTGCAACATTCAACATTCAACATTTCAGCCCAATAAAACAATTCTCCTCTCAGCAGCCTGAGGCCCAGTTCAGACGACACAAATTCAGTCCGACTGTGACACGATGTTGTCCTGGTCGACAAATTTACAGCATCGGGCCCAGATATGAAGTCAAACACCACAGTGTAACATCCAAACCACTGTGATGAAAAAGTTCCTTAAGCTGCAGTTCCCTGAAAGACTGAATTTCCCACTTCTCTCTGCACAAATATCACTTTAAAACTTAACTTCAGAAACTGAAGAATGCTGTGCCTGTGTGTTTTCATTGTGCTCATACTCTCTCTCTGATGGTAAATGGACTGCACTTATATAAAGCTTTTCTGGTCTTATTGACCAGTCAAAGTACTTCACGCTGCATGGCACGTTCACCTATTCATACACACACTCATTCACAGAAGCAATTTCTGTATCTTGCCAAAGGACACTTAGTCATGTGGACTGGAGGAGCTGGGGATCGAACCACCTGGTGGACGACCCCCTCTACCTCCTGAGCCACACCCCTCTCTAATAAAGATGACAGGCATCCGACGGGCGGACAAAAAGAGTCACACTACAACGGCACTATCAGACACAAAAATGTACAGTATTCCTGATTCCAGTGATTTCCATCACAACAACAAAGCAGCCCAAGTAGAAGAGAGCACACATGAGCGGTTTTCAACAGACCGGTGACAAATTAAAGGAAAACCCAACAGTAAGTGTCTTTGTAAGGTATCGGGCCACAATTAGTCATCAGAACAGTTTGAATGCGCACCTTGACATTAATTCTAAAAATCTACTGGAGGGATGGAGCACCATTCTTCCAGAAGATATTCCCTCATTTGGTGTTTTGATGATGGTAGGAGAGAGACATCATTGTCATACTCATTGAACCATTTAGTGACCATTAGTGAGTCAAGGGCACTGTCATCCCGTTTCTCCGCTCATTTTTCTGAGTTTTTCCTTTAATTTGTTGCCTGTCTGTAGGTTAAAAAAAAATTATCAGGAACTTACTCATGGTGGGAGTCCAGGGGTGGGGGGCTGGGTGAGGCCCAGGTAGGGCGGGGCTTTGGACAGGTGAGGTTATTCTCCACTGGGTCTTTCCTAGAGGCACTCATGACCTGAGGAAGAAAAAAAAATAGAGCATGAGATCACTTCTGTACACCTAATAACAAGAACTACACCACAATGTTTAAACTGACTGTTGATAAAAACGTCTCTGTTCGTCCCTTTCACAAAACAATGGTCCTGTTTTTGTTTTAACTAAATGCCAACATTTGTTGGTTCCAGCCTCTACAATCTGGGGATTTACAGCATTTCTCAGTTTTATATCACTGTAAATTGAATATGTTTGTTTCATATAAACAAAATGATCAATCAACCTGTGACTGACTCCTCAATGATAAGGATAAGAGGACCAAGTTCTTCCAAAGTTCACAAACACATTCATATGCCACTGAAATGCTTGGACAGAAATGGCAGGGCACAGGGCGGGTGAATGAGCAGCCTTGACTTTGTATGTATGTGTGTGTGTGTGTGTGTGTGTGCATGAGCATCCATCCGTCCAAATCAGCCCAGTCACTGGACTAAATAACAGCAATCTGATGATAGTATGCGGTAATAATGGGTAATTTGATCACTCTGTAGATGTTTGCAGCAGGAGGAGGAAGATTTGGGGGGGGGGGCAGGAAGGCGGAAGGAGAGAAAATGATGCAGGTGATGTAGAAATTAAGTTCCCCCCTGTGTTGCCATGAGCACGACTTCTGCAGATGCTGGAGGATCCAATAACTGCCGGGGCAAAAACCAGCACAGGTCAGCAGAAAGCTTCAGAAGCAGAGGGAATAACAAATAAGCAGCAGAGCAGCAAACTGTGCACAGATTCATTCATACTGAAGATGGAAAGAGAGCTGATACTGCCATCTGGCCATTGTTAAGTCTATCATTGTCATCCACATTGAATTTACTATTGGTTTAGATAGTTTGAAAGCTATTAGGCAGACTGAGTGCAGCAGCGGTCTTTGAAGTGGTCAGACATATTGTAGTAAAGCCTATTACAGCTTCCCAGAATACTAGATGATGTCTTCATCTTATTTTATCCAACCAGCAGTCAGCAGTACAAAACTGGTTACAAGTATTTCAAAAGCAACCTATTTAAAAAAAAATGTTGAAATTACATCTACTCCTACTCCCTAATCGAAAACCCAAAGAATCTGCAAATGTAGTTTGTTTTGAAAGTTAAATGCTGGACACAAGCAGTCAACAGTCCGGGTATACGACACCGACAGGTTTGCCCATCATGCTTCTCGAAGGAGCACACTGGACTGCGATTGGCTTTCAAACTATGGTGAGACTTTTGAAAACATTCTTCTAGAGTCAAACTGAACATTCGTCATTCTGCACAGTGAAGATCAAACATTCAAGAGAGTGATCAATAACCAAAATATATTCTTGAATGAAAGGAGATTTTAAAGCAACATTGTGCCTCTATTTAACTTTAAAATTATATAGAAATTAAATAAAAACTGTTTCAGAATCATTGTGATGGTTCACTGACTTGTAACAGGGAGAATGGAGCCTCTGTCATTGCTACTCTGCTCTGAACACCTGTTGCTCTGTGTAACTGGTGAGCAGGTACAATCTCCCTCTAACTGAGTGATAGTCACCTAATCAGGTCCAGCAAGTTCAAGAGTAATGCTGAACTGTAGATCAGTTAAAAAGACTCAGAAGTCATTAAAAACCAGCGTTCATCTCTGATATCCAGCCAGGAAACGATCAAGAATTATATACAGAGTTTGGTGTGTTTGTTATTTGAGAATTTTTCAGTGTTGCAAGTCCAGGCCACTTAAAACCACTGAGCCAAGTATAGCCAAAAAACAAATACACAAATTTCAGCGTTTATGGAAAACAGCATCAGTTTAAGTGGGAAATTTGTTTGTAATCAGTCCCAAGTGTTTCCAAGAGCAACAAAACATTATCTAGCACAGGAAAAACATCCAAGAGTTTGTATAACCAAAGTACAAAGGCCTGAGATTCTTCCTTCAGCCACTTCAGGAAGATGGAAGACATGTAAGAGTGACAGGCAGGAAGTGACATTTCAGAGGGTTTGAAGTGGATAGTCTTAGCGTCGAGGCTGTGACCTGGGATTAGATCCACCATATGTCCACCTCTGCCCCGGGCTGGGACAGCAGCCAGTCATCATGACTGAAACTGAGCGAGCTGCAGCGTCATACAGCCAATCAAACGTACCGTCTGTGAGCAGCTGGGCTCAGTTCAGAGAGACTGACTTGAATTCTGGGGTCAGAGGGTCGGGTTTAAATGAGGGATTACGGCTCTGTGTCTGAGGATCTCATACACATCAAAATCATATGTGCTTTAGTTTAGGATACAGTGTGTCTGATTTAAATTCACATATTAACTATAGGATACAGAAAATCTTTCCACCATTTTTCTATCCATTATTATACATAACTCTGACTATGATTAGTCAATTAATCAATTAGTCGATCTGCAGAAGATTAATTGAAAATGAATTTAACCCTCGTGTTGTCCTCTGGGTCATTTATGGCCTTTATCAAGCAGGCCTGTGAATATTCTCATTCATCCAGGTCATAGTTATCTCAAGGAAATTTCAATCGAACGCGGCTGGACTTGGTTATTGTCTGGAAGACGTTTCACCTCTCATCCCAAGAAACTTCATCAGTTCATGCTTGCATCAGATGTCGATTGAAATTTCCTTGAGATAACCTTTATCAAGCACAAATAACAAATATTCATGTCTATAATAACAATAATAAGCATCTTTTTTCTTATTGAAAACAAGGGTCTAAGCATTGTAAAGCACTCAACACTTGTGATTTTTAGCTGTATAAAAAAAGGTGACAGTAAAAGTAATTATTTGTTGCAGCCCTTATTTTTCCACTCATATAACTGCAGCGACATAGTTAGACTTGGCCTCAATCAGAAATCACAAGTATGTTTGCTAAGGTCACAAAACCACTTTGGGACAGCATAATGGGCTGAAAACACAACACTGTCCAAATGAACTTATACAGTTGATACAGAGAATGCTTTGCCTATTTATATGTCATAAGAAACAAACAACATCTGGACAGGAAGCCTACAGGATCATCAGAGGCTGTAAAAAGTTGGACAGTTGGAGGTTTGGTTTTCTTCAAGCATCTCTAGTTGACCATTAGGCAGACTTTATTCTGGAACTGGCTCCTATTTCTCACAGACTCCACACAGTACTGCATTAACATTAACATGCAGAATTTAATTACAATAATAACAGTCTTCTTCCTTCAGTGTAATAAAAAGCTGGTTATTTTAGAATATTTTAGCATAAGGATACTCTAACTGCAGCAAAATGAGCTTCGGTCTAAAATCAAACCTGTATCTGTGTGAACAAGACCTCTTTTGTTCTGCTGTTGTAAACTCCAGCAGGCTAGCTGCTGTATGAGGGATGTGTAACGCTGTTGTAGGCGTGTTAAAGGTAACCATGCAACCTCAGACTGGTTAGACCTCTCTGAAGTGAATTAACTTCACTTACTGACACGAAAACAGCTGGAGCTGACATCAAAATATCACAACAATAAGCAGCTGGTGGCAGATTTGTCAAAATTATCTCTATCAGCCTCCGCCGTATATTGGCCAAACTTACCGTGTGTTTGTTGGACGTGAGGTTAGTTACATTTGATGCAGGGTCGGGGCCAGTAGGGTTTGCTCCTCCTCACACACAGGTGGGGCGGCTCATCTGGTGGTGTGTTGTTGTGTGGGGGCGGCTGCGTGGCTCCCCAGGCTTCCATCAGAAATGTGGCTGCTCATCAGCACCAAACTGCGATCGGGCTGACAGCGCAGGCATGGGCTGATGGGGCGGATGATGCCCGCTGTTGTTGCTGGATGTCGGCTCAGGCCAGGCTTTTTCGTGTCGTCAGGCGAGATGACCGCTCGAGAAGGTCTGGCTTTCGATCTGGTGTTTAACGCCGTAACGGTTACATCCTCACGGCAACAGCCTGCTGATTTACGGCAACAGGCTGAAGACGTTTCGACGGACGGGTACGAACTGACTCATTTTGCGAACAAGCGACAACAATAACCGGCATTGCGAAGAAGAAGATCGCCAACTATTGTGATTAAATTCTGCGTATGTTAATGCCGAACTGTCGTGGTACTCTGTCGAAAACAGGAGTCGGTTCGACAAAATGTAACTGATCGACTGAAGGATGTGAAGAGTCAGGCAACTGTCCAACTGGCAGGCTCCTGTCGGGCTGCTCTGTTTCAGGACAGGCAGAAACGTTCACCAGCCTGGACGATCGTTTTCGGCCGTGCTGATCACGAAAGTGATTTGTTGTGGCAATTGCTGTGGGCTACGTTGAACCAGGCTCAACGCTGTGCGCTGCGGTGTGGTCGGAAAATGAGGCTGCAACAAATAATTGCTTTGCTGTCTTTTATGCGACTGAAAATCACAGTGAGAATAACTTTTACAATGGCAGACGCGTTTTCAATAGAAAGATGTATTGATGAACGTGAATGTTGTTGACGTTAACGATAAAAGGTTATCTCGAGAAATTTCGGTCGACATCTGGTGGCTCAACGGTAAGCCTCTGAAAAGCGTCTTTGGTGACAACTAAGTCCTTTGCGATGATGTTCCTTAGTATGACCTGGATGAATGGTATATGATAAGGAAGCCGCCAAATGACTTGACGCGCGAGGTTGAGTGGGTACCGGTGATGTCGCTGCTGCGGATCGACTGGTGATGGTGACTGATGCGCCAGTCCGGTTATGTGTAATGTCGGATGAAAAATGGTGGGCACTGCCAGCATCTATGGACAATGATTCGTCAGCGCACTGTATCGACTAAGCACATGTGTTTGATGACGTAATGAATCTTTGAGCCATGTTCATTTAGCCGACCTCTGACGGGAATGAGTCGGTCTTCTGAACTGAGCCCGGCTGTCACAGGCTGGCACGACCGGTGGCGTATGTTGCTGCGGCTCGCTTTCAATTTCGGTGCGACGAACTGGCTGCTGACTCGGCGGGCGAAGGCCGAACGCCAGTGGATCTAATCTGGTGGCCTCTGCTCAGGCTCCTCTGAGGCTGACTGCGCCACACTGTCACTCTTACATCTTCATCTTCCTGGTGGCTGAAGGCGCTGTGCTGGTTATACCGGATGTTTCTGTGGCGACAATGTTTTGTTGCTGAAGCGCGGGACTTTGATCCCGCCGCGATAACGTTTTTCATCAAACGCTTCGAAGGTTGATGACCGTTTGTTTTGACTGTCACTGACTCCGGTGTTTAGTGGCCTGGCTGCGGCGCTGGTATCGACCAACTGAGCACGCCAGGCTCTGGTGTGATCGTTTCCTGTTGAATATCGAAGATGATTCGCTGATTTTAATGACTACTGGTCTTTGGCGATCTGCAGTTCGGCATTGCTGGTGGACGGAACCAGGTGACTGTCGCTCGATTGAAGGGAGATGGCTGCTGTCACCGGTTACACCGGAGAACGGCACGAGTCGTTGAGCTGGTGGCAGGCTCCATTCTTCTGATACTGGTCGGTTTCGCTCGCAATATTCTGAAACGATTTTGTTGTTCTATGTATTTTAAAGTTGAAATGAAGAACTTTATTGCTGCATCGCTTTCATTCGAGAATATGACTGATTGATGATGCTCTGTGAATATTTGATCTTCGCTGTGCTGTGTTTTGAATGTTCGGTTGAACTCTGGAAGAGATGGTTTTCAGTCGCCGTAGTTTGACCCAGTCGCGGTGATTGATACTGGAAGTGTGTTTGGGCTGGTCATGCTTGACTGTTGAAACGTGGTCACGTTGAGCGTTGCTGGTGTTTTGGTTTCGTTGAGGCAGAGTGGTGTTCGACGTTTTAAAATGAGTTGCTGATAACTGTGACCGGTTTTGTTTAACGGTTGAGGATGAGGCTCAGATGAGACGTCGTCTGGTGATATGGAATGTGATGAACTTTACTGTCTGGAGCCGCGAGACTGCGCTGGGTGCTGCCTGACCAGGCAATGAAGCCGGTAGTGACGGACGACGATGACAGACGGCAATGTTGGATGTCGGCTGCGCTCGTCTTCGGTATGTTCGTGCGCGGTTTGCTCTGCTGCTGTTGTTCTGCCAGCGCAAGCTTTCTTGCTGGGCGGTAATGATTATCGTCGCGGTGCGACGCTCATGTTCTGCATTTCTCGCCTCAACTGACTGA
>BRZM01001871.1:29926-45202 GCA_033238685.1 Lates japonicus
CACGTTGAGGTATTGTTGGTATTCAGCCGGGTTAAACACAGCTTAGATGTCAGCAACATTGATTCTTTCATAGTCGCCGTTACACACGTCAGTTCACTAACTGCCCCTTCTCCCGAAAGTTTGCTCATGGTCCGCAAAAAGGCAGCACATTTTCACAGAAGTCACCAGTCGCCCCACCGAGCGTTGAACAGCACGCGGTTAACAGATGCCGTCGCGAAGTCCCGTAATCACTTGCACAGCACCTTCATCTTCGTCCAGTTCGCCCGTCATCGGCCGGAAACAGCGGCGAAATGAATGCTTGTCCGCAGCAGAGCGATAGTGAAACGCTATTGTTTGAAGACGCCGCTTCAGTCCGTCAGCCGTCCTCGTGGCCAACCGTCACAGGAACACATGCGGAGCCGTCCATTGAACATGACAGAACAGCGCGCCCGAGACGGCTCACGTCCGGTTCACTGCGCGCCCAAGTCACACTTAGCAACACGCTTCATCATCCTCCGCCATCAAACTAAAACCGTCTTTGAGTCCGGATCCGATGGAGGAGGCGTTACTAAATGCAGCACACACATTGTTGTCGACCAGTCGCCGAGCACTGTATCAGAGTTGCCGGATAGAGGAGGTCAGAAATCAATCAGTTACGACGTCTTCCGACGCGGTGGAGCCGATGACGCATTTGCACGTCAACCCGTGGCATCCGCGAACTACGACGAGCTCGTCGCCTCACCACTTCCGGTTACCATCACTTGCCTCGAACAGCGTGTGGCCAGCCCGTGCCGTTGTTTGCACGGTCGTCCGGTGTTATTAAATATCATTTGGCACCGCGTGAAATCGTCACCGAGTTGCACGCCCGACGTCGCCCGGGCATCTGCTTGCTCAACGTCGAAGCACAACAGGGTCGTAGAAAGAGCCTTTACCACCGTCATCGCCGACGCCGCCGTCTTCTGTCTGTTCATCGTTCATTCTCCGCCTTCCTTCAATCATTCATGCCGCTTCATCAAACACCAGGCCCGAAAGAAAAAAAAACGAACTCAGTCGCCCTCAGACCATGCCCAAGTTTCGAGGAAAAATGCCTTGTGTGTTCCTTCTCTTCTGTCATAAAAGAGTTGTTGTCTGCAGAAATGTTCCAATTATCTTCTTTTCGTTTCATCACTTCATTCCGTGCAGCTCAGTAGTTTCAAAGTTATTGTTCGAGTCAGTCAACGGCTTCAGTGATCTTCGTACGCGGCTGCCTGTTCGATCAACGATCAAATTGTTCGACGATTTGCTGTCAAACGCAGCCTCCATCTCTCGGTCAACCGATCACATTTTCAACAGGAATACCGGAGATCAGCGATCACGAACGTGTCCAGAAAAGCAAACCAGCCCGAGTGGCGGCCGACCTCACCGGTCCCCGACGGCCGGCGCCCGAGTCGGGTTTCTTGACACAAGACCTCAGAACATCCCTGGTCGCCCCTTCTCACCCCTCCACTGAGCGTCGTCTCTTCCGTCTCTTCACCGTTCTCCTCATTTCCGAAAACAGGCGAAACAAGATCTCACCTCGTGCCTCATACCGTTCCAGCGCCTGTCCACAACGCTCACCCCCAAAATTGCCGTCCGGCGACAACATCAATCATAGAAAACATGAACAAACACCAGTCTGCCTCCGCGATCATCGCAGCTGTTTACCGAAGATCAATCACTTCAGCCAGTCGTTTGATGCCCGGTTTTCTTCCGTCTTCTTCGTGAATACCGTGAAGGAAGAAAGTCGAATTGCCAGAACGGCGTTTCGTATTTTTGCTTCGTCCCCACAACCATTTTCTGGTCATTGCCCAGTGGCCGTTCGACGTCGTACCGCGACCTCTCCTCGTCATTCTCCGCTCATACCGTTCGCGCCTTGTTTCAAAACATAGAAAGCTGACTCATTTCAGTGACAACCGACTACGCCAGCTCATCAAACATGCAATACAACGAGGCGCTGCATGCAGCTGGTGTCTGAAGTCGCCGCGCGACAAAGTTACAGTGGCCGAATATCAACTGTAACGGTGATTCTGAGAACCATAATCAGCAAAATAAGACATCGTCAAACCTGATGCCGAAAGAAAGAAAATAAGTCATCAAATGGTGACTTGAGAACCAGATTAATCAGCAGGGAAGTCGTTGACGCCGAAAGCGAATGCACTTTCAGCTGAATATTTCAACATTTCAGAAACATGAGCCTGTGTTTTTGCCGAAGCTGAGGTTGGTCAACAGCAGGTTTCGCAAACAGTTTTAGTTGGCGGGTCAGCGAACAGTGTCGAGCGTTCAGCCAGCGCCCAATGTCATGACAGTTTCCGTTATTTGTCGTCAATCGAAACGCTGCTGTTGCTCGTTACCAGTTGCTTTCATCACTGCTGGTCAGTTTCAGCCTTACCGGCACGTCACGACCCGCAACAGCAATAATCATTCGCCTGTCGACCGCTTAGCCAGATGGCGCGTTATTTGCCCGTATTCATGTCGCAGCCTGGATAACTCCTCATTCGGGACCCCGTTTCGACCGTTAAGCGTAATCAGCAGGTCGAAACACCAGTTTCATCGACGGAATTTGCACAAATTCATTAGTCAGCAGCAGTTCCGGTTGGAATGGGTCTCTTGTTTAGTCACCGTTTCGATGCTGTCGCCGGTGAACGCAGCGTTGGGTTATCCCGGCGGCACATGTCAGTGCAAGTTCAGTGGCACTGAAGTCCGTCCTCAACAAACCAGAATTTGTTTAAACTTCAGCCCACATTTTTGCGCCTTGACAGCCGTTGTTTTTCCGCGCCTGCGATCTGCTGCCAACCGTTACCGCCGTTGGTCAGCTTCCTTCCACAGCAGATGCGCCCTCCCAAAATGCCGACCATAGCTTCAGCGCCGCATTTTTATTTGATCCTCGCCCACCCCACTGCTTAACCAGCCGAGACACACAGCTGGCTGTCATTACATACACACACACATATGACTTTCTCCAGTTCATCTGCACCGGCCTCGGCTGCGGCACCGCCCATCACTGGCTCAGTAAGAGGAGGACTTCACCGCGGCTCTTCCTCATCAGATCATCTACGCCAACCTCAGCCGTCTGCCAGCCCTGGCGAGGTTCGTCCATTCGAACCACCTTCAAACCGATCTGACCACTGAAACACAGTATCCCTCAGTAGAGAGAGTGAAGTCAGCGGTCAAAGCCACCTTTTCATTCACAGACAATCAGGAGGATGACGTGTTCAACGTGCGGTATTTTAATCATTGCCGATGAAACAGGCGATTGTAGTTACAAAATGGAAGATATGAATACCGGCCGCTTTCGAGGGTCGAACGACACCAGTGCGGTTCATCACATTCTCCTTAACAAAGCACCAAAAGCTCACCTTTTTAAATTGAGCACTGCCACATTCAGTGGCGTGCCCCCGGCACATGGCATTCATCACTGCCTCGTTCACTGCCCGTTACAATATTGATTGTGAGAAAACCAGGCAGCCACACAGAGGTTTATTGTATGCTTTGCCTGAACCTCACAATCAATATTTAATAACAGACTTGGTGGACTGGTGCAGTGATGAAAGGAAAAGATGCCATAATGTGCCAGAGAGCACGTAATGTACAGCCACTTGGATATTTGTAGCTTGCAGTTATGAAGATTTAAAAAAAAAAAATTGGAGCTTTGCAGGTTGCAGCTTTGGTTTAAAGGGAGGGTGTCTGCAGATCATCTGATTTGTTAGACCAACACTGAATGTGTGTTCATTTTTTCAAAAAGCAGCCAGTATTTTCCATATCTTCCCATTTTTGTAGCCTACTACAATCACTTCTCTGAGGAAACCGTCAATGAGTTGGTTAAAAGTACCACTTTTTGTTTGAACACGTCAAACCCTCCTGGATATCTGTGAATGAAAGGTGAAAACTTTGACCTTTGACTTCTCTTTCCTCTCTCTCTCTCTCTCTCTCTCTCTACTGGGGATGCAGTTGTGACGGTGAGACAGTACGGGAGTGGATCGGACACAGAGAGTGGACATACAGTGGACAGGCCTCGCCCAGGACAGCGGACAGCACAGGAAGGAGGACGGCATGGGCCAATCCCTGATGAGGGAAAAACTCACAGTGGCCAAGAGTCCGCCCTCTTACTGAAAAGCCAATTCCAGTGTGAGTAAAACTTTTAGTACCACAGCTGAGAGCCAATTTTGAGTGAACTTTGGAAAAGTCACTATATATATATATATATATATATGTATATATATATATACATATATATATCTCAGCTGGATTAAAGCGAGTAAAGAGGTTAAAGAACTGAAGTCAAAATAAAAAAAAATGCAGCACTTGAAGCTATAATTCAACATTTTGGGAAAGATGCCCATCTGCTTTCTTAGAGGAAAAGAAGCTAAAGCCAACAGCCAGTTAGCTTAGTTTAGCTTAGCATTAGGTCTGGAAACAGGAAGAAACAACCAGCCTGACGCTGTCCAAAGGTAACAAAAATCTGTCTAAGACCAAAGTTTAAAAACAAGTAATTCTGGTTTACATGTTGTTATGAGTTGGACTGTTTCTTTACTGGGCACACTGACTTTATGTACCACCAGGATCTTAGCAACTAAAGGCCTGTTCCTACCAGCATTTAAGCATCAAAACTTGGTGGCTAAATAAAGTTATTCCAATGGAACTGCTGCGGCTAGTGGATTTGTGCAAATTTTTTGCATCGATTTCAAACTGGGTGAACTTTGACCTGCCAATTTGCATAACTTTTGAGGGTCCAGAGAGCTTGAGAGTCCAAAATGGAGGAAGTTATCAGAGCTACGACTTATACTGAAATACTGACTTAAATGTAACCTCCTCTGTCACAATATAAACTGATCAACAAAAAACGAATAGTTATTTATAACACTGGAGTCCAAGTAACAGTCTTTCCAATAAAACTGAACTTATTGCTGTGAGTGACAAAGCTAACTAGGTAACAAACTTAACTTTGCTTAACTGACAGTTAACTGACAAAGTAACTTGGAAAACTATCATGACTGACTAGGGCTAGCTAGCTGGGCTGCTAGCTTGCCAGGCACTTAGTCCGCAAATTAGCCCTTTGAGTACGCCAAGCTTCTAGAGCCACTTATTTTGCAAAGACACTACTTTCTGGTTGACCAGGCCTCTCAACTCTCAGCAAAAACACAAATATGCATATTTCCCAAAATGACAAATAATTTCTTTAAGCTGGGGGAAAAAAACAAATGCATTCAGCTTTTCAGCATCAAGCTTAACGTGCTTCTTATTTTTTGCTGATTAAATCTGGATTCTCAGAATCCGCCATTTTTGGTTGATGACTTATTTTCTTTCTTTTCAGCATCAAGTTTAACGTGCTTCTTATTTTTTGCTGATTAAATCTGGATTCTCAGAATCCGCCATTTTTGGTTGATGACTTATTTTCTTAACTGTCACGCAGCGACTTGGGCTACACAGTAATATACATACAAACACCTCGATGTATATTTACTATGTTTGGTGAGAACAGCATAGTGAGTTGTCACTGGGAATGGAGTCAACTTTACTATGTTTTAAAAAAACAAAAACACGGACATGGGGGGGGGGGGAAGAGAATGAGAGAGAGACTATGAAAAGGCAGAGAAAGAGAGAAAACGAGAGAATGGCAGGGAGGAAGTCGTGAAACAGTACAACATCAGACAGCCACTGGAACATAACAACACAGAGAGAGACAAGTATTAGGAAAAATGGTTTAATATAGGAGACAGAAGCAAAAAACTGCATCACACAAGAACATACGTTTACAAAAATAATTCTGACTGCTTCAGCTACACAGTTAGTTCACAGAGAAGGACAGAGAAACCGGAAAAATCTAAACAGCTAAAAGCAAAAAATTTCTAATTAGTTGATCTCTTTATTAAACTAATACATTAATCCACTGAAGGTGACTAAATATTTCTATTCCTTCTTTTTCTATAATTGTCTTATCGTGTAGACGGCACAATACAGAAGTCAAATGAAACTTACCGCTGTTGTATAGACAAACTTGCTAGAACTATTTATAAAGCAAAAATGAAAGATCTGACACTCACCTACCCTCTGTTTTTCGGAAAAAATAAAGAAAGAACGAATTAAGAAAGAAAGGTAGAAAGAAAGAACAACACTCAAGTGAGGAAAAAGAAGTGAAAGAAATAAAGCCAAAGATCTTCTAGAAAATCTTATATCAAAAGCCAACTTTCTTGACGCCAGCTAGAAATCATACTCGGGGACCAGTCAGGGTCAGGCCACACCACCAGGCCAGACAGCTTTTTTTCTAAGATTTTTTTGTTGTATCCTTTAATCTCCAGTATAAAAAATTCCACTGGTACAAAATGCATAAGTACAATCAGTTGTAGAAATAGGAAAGCCTGCATTTTTTGTACTTTTTAAATCCCATCCAGTGACAGATTTCGAAGTGTTGTCAAACAAACATACATCACGCTTACAGGATCCACTGAAATGCATTGACTTTGGCTTCTCTCAAGACAATAACTTTGAAACTACTGAAAAACCTTTTTGAGAATTAAAAGAAACAATGAAAACAACAAAAAAAGAAAAATAATTGAATAATTTCTACAGACAACAAGCTCTTTTTTACGGCACGGAAAGAGAGAACACACAAAACATTTTTCCTCAAAAAACTTGACATAAGCCATAATGCAAAGAAACGACAAGTTCATTTTTTTTTTCCTTTCAGATTTCATTGTTTGATAAATAGCACTTAAGATAATTAAGAAAGAAGAACAGAGAAGTGAACAGTGACAAGATAGAAAGATTACAACGAGCATCGGCGATGACAGCCCCTGAGGTGAGCCGCTCGACAGAAACTCTTGTTTCTACGACCCTCTTGTGCTTCGACATTGAAACAAAGACAAAGATGCTTCACACTAGACTGTGCAACGTCAGGCTGTGTGCAACTCGGTGAGATTTGGCAATTTTACCACATAGTTTTTGGGAACACTTAAAATGTCTTTAATAACACAGACAGCCGCGTGCTGCCAGTCGACTTGGAACAGCACAGGTTATGTAGCCTCCACACTTGACGAATAAGAGTGATGTGAATTGTGCAAGAGTGAGGTGAAGACGTGAAATGTGCAATCGTAGTTCTTGGATGCCACGGGTTTGACGTTGCAGGTGTTACGTCGTGAAACCCACACACACACGCTGGTCAGAAGACTGGTCCATTAACACTGATTGGACTACGACTCCTCCTGTCCAGCGCTCCTACAGGTAGTTATGGCTGTTTGTGGCACTGCTCATGTGTGTACTGCATTTAGGAAAAAAAGTCTGCTTGCCTCCCTCCATGAGATCAGATAAAAGTTTGGTTTTGGGTTTGGTCTTTGAGAGGATAATGAAAGCTGTATTGCCTTCATCTTGGCTGTGGCTGTTGTTTTGCCTGTGTGGACCTGCGGACGTGACCCTTCATCTCCGACCAACAAGCACTTTATTTCCCCTGTCGCTATTCCAATAAGACATCTCTCCACATAGCCCTGTTTCTAATAACCCCGGTTAGCCTGGGAGACAACAACCAGACAGAGAGCGGCATCCTTCAAACAGACATGCCTCGTTTCCTCTCCTCCTTCACTGCTGCGAGGACAAACATTTCATTTCACCCTTTCTGCTCCAGCCCATTGGACGAAATGGCGGAAGAGCGAAACCCAGACTTGGACAAGTGGGAGGTTAACTGTATACAAAAGTGAACCTGAACTTGGCACAAATCACTGACTGACAACATCTTCTATTCTTATAATACTGATACAACGCTCCCTGGTTAAGGCGACTGGTGAGCTTCTGTAGAAAATAATGCTGCCTTTTTTTTTTGCAGACCGTAAACTAGGCTTTCAGGGAGGGGGGAAAGGGGGCAGTTGAATAGACTGACAACATTGTGCCATGTAAACGGCTTGACTATGAGAATGTCAATAACACACTTTGGCATCTAAACATGATTTTGGCCCATTACACCACAAGACTTACATATCTTACAACCACTTAAAAAACGTCAAAGGATAAGTTCGGTGACGAAATCAAACGAGTAAAAACTTGCTCCGGACCGTCCCGCCTCTTGCTTTTGACTATCCTGACGGCGGCATGTGCTTTTTCCTCAAAAGATCGAGGCTTGTTTGTGAATGAGTGAGTCTTGCCCTGTGCTTACATCATGAAAGCAAGCGCGTTCGTCTTGAGGTGATAACACAAAAGTAATGATCCTCGCTGCCTGAGACAAACGGCGCCAGCTACAACTCCGAAACGTTTTGAACCCAACAAAAGGGATAAGAGGATTTTGGAGAAATAAGGCTTCGCGTACGACTCTCACCTCAATTTTCGGCTGAGGAGCGGGATAGCATGCGAGAAAACAATCAAAACAATATATACTGAAAAGCCTGATGTCTGTGTTTGTGTCTGTGTGTGCGAGATACTAATAGAAAGAGAACAGGAGTGCAAAGATTTGTGGTAAGGCTTTGATGAATAAAACGGCTGTACAATGGCTAAAAATATCAGTGCGTGATTCTCGTGTGTGTTTTAAAGTGTGTGTGTGCGCACGGTGGCGGGCTGTAGCGGTTGCTGTAGAGGCTTTCACACTCAGGGGCTCTCATGCACAACAACAAAGTAAACTGTGAGGTCTGCACGAGAGTGTGTGTGTGTGTGTGTCCGTGTGTGCGTGTATATAGATATATATATGACACATGGGCACTTTTTTTTTTTTTTTTTTTTTTACATCTTTACAAAGAAAAAAGCAAACATGACATTTTCAGGCAACAAGACCACAGAATAGCAAGTTAACAAACTCTTTTTTAAATCTATATTTTAAATATGAGGGATCCATACAAAACACTTATAATAAAATACCCATGTTATCAAATAATTTCACAAGAAATACACTGACGCGCTAGGCAGGAAGTACCTTCAGAATTTGGCACTAAACTCCACTGATCTTGTCTTTTTTTCTTTATAAGACATTTTGCTGAACAACAAAACACATCTAAATATTGTTTCCCACGAGAGAAATAAAATAATAATGACATTGATGCTTCACAAGCTGACATTATATATATATAGATATATTTATATTTATATATATTTTTAGGAATTTTATATAGCTAATTAACCAACAAGAAATTTAGCAAATAGGGACTCCTTAAAAAAAGAAGAAAATAAAAGAAAAAAATTAACTATTATAGTAATATGAAAGGCTTTGTCTATTGTTCAAGTAAACTGATTTTTTAGTCTTCTCTTGAAAAACATGAGACATTTAAGACCGTTAGACTTGTGATGAAACCACAACTAAACTCACGAGAAGCACCGACGTTAACGCGGGTTACAGGTATCTTAGTTTTTTTTTTCCTCTATACATTTAAACAGTAGAAAATATAGGTCATTTCATCATGTGCATTTAAACCACGGATTGTCTATCTGTGAGTCAGTTCAGCAAAAGGTGACACAAGTAGGTAGCATTTCTCCCCCCCAAACAGGGCAAATGTCTTTTTTTATTTTTACCTTTAAACTACTCTAGAAAAAAGTGGTTCTATATATAGACTTTGAATGAGAAACAGAGCCACTTAAAATGGCCTTATCAAAAAACTTTACACTGCCTGAAAAATGTAAAAACCATTAGAGAGCTCTGAGAGAGTCTAATATTGATCAGACAGTTTTTATTCAAAACTGTTTGGAAGTAGTCTTATTTCTCAGAGAAACTGGCGCGGACTGCTTCTGGCCCGCACTCTCGTTTTTTCGTCGGCACCAGAAGCAAGATGACGCGCCAATTCCTGTAGTGAACTTTCAAGTTTACTTTAAATGAAGAATAAAAAGAAAAAAAAACTGACACAAAGAAGAAGAAGGAACAAAAAAATGCAAGAAAACATACTGAATGGAAATCACTTTGCCACAGGTTGTTGTTTGTTTTTTTTTTCTCCAAAAAGAACATTTGTTTTTCCATAAAAATCTCAGTCTTTTTTGTTTTTTCATATGAATGCAGCTTTATATCTTTTTCACATTGATTCATTTTTCTTACCCACCCCTCCCTTATCGCCTCCCTCCCTCCCTGAAACCCTCCCCCGGAAAAACAGATCCAAATGAGGTCACATGCAAAAAAAAAAAACAAAAAACAAAAAAAAACACACACAAAAAAAAGAAAAAAAAAAATCAGAAAAAAGTCCAAAAAGTTGGTGTTCAAAAGTTCAAAGGGTCAGTAGGGCGCAAGGAGGAGGAGGAAACCAGTTAAGGATCAGGTGAGCTGGAAAATATCAGAAAAAACAATGACGGGGGAGGAGGAGGACGATGACACTTTTTTTTTTGGTGGGGTTTTTTGTTTGTTTTTGTTTAAAGTTTTTTTTTGGACGCCACGGAGACATGCTAGGCAAACGATGAGCTAACAGGCATGGAGATGGGTTGTTCTAAAAGGGGGAAAGAAAAAACAGGGGAGAGGAGAGAGTTACACACAGAGAGCCAGAGCACCACACCACTACAGCATTTTATAAAATCAGGAGAAACAACAACAAACAACAACAAACAAACAACAACAACAACAATGCAAACCAGCAGAACAGCAACACCACTCACTGAGTTCATTGGCAATTTTTTAGCTTTGATTTTGTTGTTTTTTTTGAAATATCAAATAATATTCATGTTATAGGTCTATACTAACAGGCAACGACGACGACTCACACACATACATACACACACACGTACACACACTCACTCATTTATACACACATATACACGAAAAACAGAGAGCACCCAAAGCTTTATCCATCAGATCCCAGATGGACATTGTCATTTGGGAGAAAATAGTTGTAATTTTGTTGGGGGTGGTCTTTTCATTTCTTTCTGTTTTAGCTATTATTAAAATTTCTTAAATCTTTGTAAGGGTGGTGGAGGGGGGCAGGGGGCAGGGTGAGGGGCTACGAACAAACAAAAAACGGAAACACTGAAAACGAAAAAAACCCAAAACAAAACAAGAAAAAAAAAAAGAAGTAAAAAACGCGAGGAAAAAGGTAGAAAATTTGACAAGTGAAGAAGTAGTCCCACTACAGATGGAGAGAGGGAGAGAGTGGTACAAAGAGAGAGAGAAATGGATTTATGGATGAATGGATGAACAGCAGAGAAGTGTGTGTTGAATCGACACAGGACGGTGAATGGGCGGGAGGGGGGATGGCGTTCAAAATGTAGGCAGCGGAGTGTGTTGTGATTGGTGGTTTCTGCACTGAAAAACACACCACCGGAGAACCCACCTACTTAGACTTCCACAAGGGTCTACTTTAATGATGCTGATACTTATAGGAGTCCAATAACTTAACGAGCAGGGCAATAAATAAAAATCCTTTTTTTTTCATCTGAGGCAGTAAAATGTTGTATAAAAATAGAACTGCTTTTTTATGTTAAATAAAATTACAGGCCTGTGGCTTTCTGTACTTTGAATTATTTTTTTAAAATCTTTCAACAACATCAAGTATTTTCTGTTACACCTTTAACCCATACAAACCTTTTATTAGTAGTAGTATTATTATTATAGTCTTCTATCAAATTCTGATGTTATTTGAAAATGTTCACATGCTGTAATATCCACTTCCCAACAAAGACCAGTACGTGATCTGAGCCAGAGAAGTAGTTACTAATTATTTTAATCTTCTGAGAAATAAAAACTGTTTTTTTATTTTCACAAATAATAAGATCGAGCTGGAGAGTGTGTGTTTGTTTTCTTCCATCTTGAGGTGGTGGAGTGTAACTGCATGGCAGGCTGATGTCGCCGCACTGACTATACTGTAAAAGAGGCCACCAACATTTGCAGCCTTTGCTCCGGGTTGCCAGCAGGCATGGGTGAGGGGTTTTCATAGCGCGCGGCCTGCAACCAACAATCGCCGGGAGGTCAAAGGTCAAATGTGCACATCGTACGCAAGGCGCATCAAAAAACACAATGAACCCTTCGCCAGGCCTCAGGTTCACATCGAGAGAGAGAGAAAAAAGATTTCAAAATCATCATGGCTCCTTTGTCTGTATCTCAGTTCTGGCTGTAACTAGTCCTCAAAATGTATAAATAATCACTGAGAGAAAAAATTAAATAACTTTTAAATAGACCTTTTTTAAGAAAAAAGCTACCCAAGATAGCTACTCCTTCCATTGTAAAAAAAAAAAAAAGAAAGAAAGAAAAATTGCACAAAGTAATGACGGTAATGTAGCGCTCATGTGTCAAAAATAAAATTGTAATAAATAATAATACTGAAAGCTAACATAAAAATCTTCAAAAAAGCAAGAAAAACAAGAAAAAGAAAATACATGCAGAAACTTCCTCAGGTGGCTGTAGGTCTTCCTCTCCTTCCCTCTCAACCCCCCAACCCCCCAGTCCCTGTGTAGAGAGGGTTCGTTTACGTTTTTTGTTCATTTTCATTTTTTTATGGGGGATTCTACTCTAGCAGTGCTAACATGGGGAGCAGATAGACCGAAGAAGATCAGCACGGTTTAAGCGTCGTTTGAGCGCTTCAGCTGCACCTTCAGCCGCCTGTATGCCGATCTGAAGCCGCTCATGGCCTGATGATGCCTGTGCCGACACTGGATTGCCGAATAACGGCCCGCGAGGAAAAAACCAGAGAAAAGTGGATAGTTGGTTAGAAACATTACATATCGTAGCAACATGCTTCCAGTTGGTATTTACCTTGCAATAGAGTGTATGAAAAATATTAAATTATTGTTAAATAATTCTATTAATTAATTGGTAGAATTTATTGCATGTTGTTGGAGACAGACTTCGCTAGTCTTTTATCCTTTAAGAAGACTGAGCATAACATGCCAACTGACTAACATTTGCAAGCTAGCAGCTAGCTACTCTTAGGTGCTTTTAACAAATACATCTTAATAAAATGTAAAATTAGCAGTATTACAATGGGTTCAACTTGATGAAAAGTAGCTATATACCATTTATCTGGTTTCACTTGCTAGTTAACTGTTACTGATATGTTACCATGCTAACAGTTAGCTCTCCCACCGAAAGTTAGTAAGTTTTAGTTAGAAGTGTTATATCTTCAATAACCAGGTATTTAACCAAAAGAAAAATATCAAGTACAAAAAAGCTAGCAAAGGAAATGCTTGCTGGTCTGGATGGATAGATGGCATAAAAAGGTGGTATTGTTTATGTTAGTATCTCTTAAAATATGAAGACATCTCCCATAATCATCAGTTTCCTGTCAGATGCCAAAATAACCGGTTCTGCAACCAAAAGGTTTAATACAGATTCTCTTGTTTGCCATTGGGCAGTGCAGCAGATTTTCCTCAATTCTGGCTCACAATATAAAAACACAGTCAAAAACAATAAGCTACTACTTAATTGGTGTTGCTTATTTACAACAACTTCTCTGCCTTAAAATTAAGGCATAATAATAAACTATTGGAAATGCTACACAAGGCACCTACCATGTTGTCTGTGTCTGGAGATCTGATTTATCTGGATTAAATTTACATCACAATAAAATACACCTGGTACACAATGAAAGATTATTTTAATGACTCCCATGAGGAGAGTGGTTTATCATCAATATAATGAAGAATAAAGCTAAAGTAAAATGGAGTAACAGTAAAACAAGTAGAAGGAGGTGTGGCACTTCAGTAAAAACATCATGAGTCTCCAAAATAAAGTGCACTAAAATCCTAGGACAAATACTATTGAATTCTAAAAAAAACCCACAGTGTCTGCTTAAAAATACTAAACCAATATTTTGTCGGAATAACTTGACAAAGGTCATTGTGGAATTGAAATGTCAGAATAAAGGTTTTTGTTTTTGAGCAGACAATTGGCCGTTATACTGTGTTTTCCTGCTGTCTACACAAAGGTCATTTTAGTCACTTCCTTCCTCCGTAATATTTGCAACCTCTAAACTGACAGTAAACTCCTCGTCTTGCTTGTCTCTCATCCCATCCTCACAATCCATTTTCCCCGGCAAGTATCAGACATGTTTTGTATACTGCTCTTCCTACTGGATCCATGCGCCGGTTGTTTCTAAGTACTCTTTAGTTGCTACATGAAGAATGGAGATGCATTATATTTTCTATATTCTATCTTTTTGCTCCACATAGGCAAATGTGGCATTTTATATATTTCACACTGCAACACAGGCACATTCACACACCTTGGGTACGGTCTGATCAACAAACTTCTTGATAACAGGTGAAATAAATCATTCCCAATGCAGTTTAGTGCTGGATCTCCTAAAATCACCATAATATCTACACTAAATAAGTCATGATGGACTGACAGGCTGTCAAAACTGAGGACATCCCTGCTCATAGTTTCTCTCTCAGTTAATGTAGAGTTGGTCAGTTGTTTCCTGGGTGTTGGGTGAAGATCCATGTCAGCTTGTTGAGTCTCGCCAGATATCCGTGACTACTTTGTAATTACCAAATATTCGATTATGGGTCCTGTCATTTTACATGTTTGTACGTGCCTGATTAAGCTATCTAGGTTGTATACCCAAATTAATTGGAATTAATAGTGGAAACATACCAAATGAATATTGTCTCACTTACTATAATTAGTACCACCTTTCAGGAACCCAAAGAAATTCAGCACACTCGGTTCCTTTCTTGGGAATTATTGGAAACTGGGAATTAAAGTGTGTAACAGTATTTCGCGAATTTCACATGCACTGAAAAAGGCCCTTGTTGGATCTAGGCGTTTACATCCAAAGTCAACAGAACTTGTTAAAAAGCTTGGTTTAGTGACCACTGGGACACGCCTGCTGTAAAAACCTCAGCATTTTTTTTACTGAAAAGTTAACAAGGGCACCTAGATGCATCATTATTTTGATAGAAACATTCATGTCATATAGGATGGATGGTAGAATTGAAAGGGTCCATGTTTATACAAAATCTTTACAAAGCAGATGTGGGGTGTCTAAACCGTCCTAAACACCCACAGTATTCTGCATCAAATGCCTCTTTCAAAGGATCCAGTCCCTGAACTGGAACACTGACTAGACAAAGTAAAGAAAAGACAGATAACTGCAGGCATTTGTGTTTGTCTCCCTCTTTTGGAGCTCACACTGGCAGCCTGTGCTGCTGCCGTGCGAAGCGCACTGAGTTTGTCTGTTTGTCGATGAAGACTTTGGCGAGACCACGTTTCGAAGAGCGCAGACATCTACAGTATGTCCTGGTCTCAAACTCCCTAGGGCAGGTGTTAGATGAACAGGTTGCCTGCCAGGCCTATTGAGACCCAGAGATCAGGCCGGGTTTAGAGTCAAGTTTTCATTTAAACAGAGCTGCAGGAGAAAGTGCACACCATTGGCGATTAGCAGCAATGTAATAACTTAT
>BRZM01001871.1:79821-97861 GCA_033238685.1 Lates japonicus
GCCATTGCTAGGTGGCTTATGATGCTGCTCCATCTTTCAAAGCTAGCCACAAGGACTGCTCTGTAATGTAGTTATAGTAAAGCTCAGCTTTTAATGACTCTAACACACACACACACACACACACACACACACACACACACACACACACACACACACACACACACACAGGGTCTCCTAGAGATGCTGGGGAAAACACTAAAAGTTTTTTTTGTGAAACCCTTTTTTAGTTAAACCTACAACTGAATCGAACACAGTTCATTCCAACTATAGTTTTGGTAGTATCCATTTTCATATTCTGCTCCACTAACGGGCTTTATGGGTCGTCCAATCAAATCTGCAAAACACACATTTTCTCATAATTTATTCATGCAACACTCTGCCTATGGTGAAAAAAATCCAGATATCGGCTGAGACTTTCTTGAGTCTCACTGAATAATTCACAGACATTGCTGAGACAAAGATCTTCATTGGGAAATAGTTTGGTACCACAGGTAAAGAAACTGTCCACTTGAGGTCTCTAATCATCCAGTGCAACTGCACATTGGTTTTAAAAGACAGATAGTTGTTAGATGTGATTTTACTTTAAATTTTCTCTGAGCTACAAAAATGAAATGAATCATTATATCGACAGGAGCAAGTTCAGCAGCAGATGCTTAACTCATGGAATAGTCTATCAACAGGAGCCCTGAGCTGGAGCCCACTGCAGAGTGAGAGGGTGTGTGTTCTTCTGAAAACCAAGAAGCAGATGAAACATTCACGAGGCATTGTCACGTAAGAAGAAGCCATCATCAGACAGCTCAGTGAGAAAGTGTTTATCCTGTCAGATTTTTCTGGATGGTATTTAGGCTTGTTAGTTTAGTTTAGGTTTGGTATTCGACAACGAATATGGACCCTGGAATTCCTACCAGCAGATTAAAAAGTATTATTTATTTTAAAGAATAAATCTCGTAAACAGTCATGCTGCAATGTAATTCCAATGGAATCAACTATGTCAAAGTACATCCACCAAAGTACTTGGCTCTTACCACCATTGGTGGCTCAGTTATACGTAAGTGTCTGAGAAGAAGCGAGTAAGATCTATTTTGATTAACCAGAAACACTCAATATGTATCACTACTGACTCCATTGACAAAAACATTTTACTAAGTAAAAACACAGGAGCTGCTGGAATACCACTGTCGCATCTGTTAGAAGGTTTGTGTTACTGTGATTTTCCCGTGGTAAGTATTCAGATTCGTGTAGCTGAGCTTTTGCTCAAAGCTGTACTGATTCCAGATTTTGTTCCTCACACATCCCAAAACATAGGAAAAAAAAAGTCCAGGTCCAAAACACGGGAGTTTTCTTAAGACATCAGTTTGTGTGTCAGCCATTAATGCCAGGACGCCAGCAGCAGATAAAAATTAAAACTATCTTTCAGGGGTAAAGGAAAACACAGCTACAATTTAGTGAACTGGACCTTTCAAAATCTGAGTAATTGAGCAGAACCGAACAGATACCATTTCATTCTGTTTCCAGGGCACCATTCATAATGCTTGCTTGGCTCACAAACTAGGCTGAATTATTACTGTCTTTAGTTTCCAACCCACTCTCACTAAATATCACTGAACGAATGAACCTGACAAATTACACTGAATGTTATTACAAGGCCAAACAGTTTCACTAAAAATCAGATTGGAAATAATAGAGCGACAAATCTAGACCTTGTAAAATTTTAAAGACACAAGGAAAATAAAAAATACCCAGTCCCTGCTGTAACTATTCTTCTATCTCTTAGTAAATATAAAACCAATTGGATTTGTTTTGCTCGAGGTCATATTAGTGGGCCATGAGTCAAGGGTGGTAGGTGTGTGTGTGCGAAATAAAAAGAAAGCACAATTTCTCCTCTTTGACGAATAATGAGGTTATGGTGATATAGCTAATTTCTGTGGTTCTGGCTTGACTCCATGAATAAAAAAGGTCAAAAGCCCTGAAATCATGCCCTGTCACAAGTGCGCTCACTTTACAGGAGGCTAAACATGCTTACAACATGTGAGCGTTTACAAAGTCAGGTATTCATTTTGCAGACCATTTAGCCTTCTTTAATGAATGTTTATATGATTATGCAGGGAGCTATTTTAAAGATTTACATTCCAGGGAAGTCTAATAATGTAGCTTGAGTGCCTGCTAGGGTAGAAAGGCGATATTAAAGTATTTACAGCTGAATAACTACCTGTTGTCTTTTCATGGGATTTGCTGACAATACTCAAGGAGAAACACAGAATACCAAGCCTGATCCTTTAAAGCAAACCCATACATATATATATATACCATCCAACAGTCTCCCGCTAGAATGAGAAGGAAATGGAGGAAGAGGCTCAATAGAAACCAACGTAGAACTGACCTGCAATATGTAGTTTGGTCGCGTGGATCTGAGGACAGAGTGTGTGACAGTGCGTGTATGTGTGAGAGGATGGCTTAAGGCAAATTTGTGTGTGTGTGTGTGTGCAGCTAGAGGAGAGCACATACATATGTTTGGGGCTGAGCAATGTTTAGGAGAGAGTCTGTCTACCATGAGTGCCAAACGATTCAACTCTTTCACTGACCTCCAAAGCACCTTAATTCACCAGCAAAATATCATATACTGTATTCCCCATTGCTCTCTTTCTATGCTTCTATGTCTCGCTCAATCCCTCCCGCTTCCGGGTCCTCGGGTCCGCCCTGCCAGTCAGGCGTTGCAGCATGGGTGATATTATTACTACACAACCAAAGGCCATGATGTGTGATATTATGCTGCCTGTCTCTGCATGGAGTGTGTGTGTGTGTGTGTAAAATACAGATTTCACTGTCTTGGTTTCATCTGGAATAGGGTGGCATCTGTTGAGACAAAAAAGGAGTGAATAAAATACATCAAATACTGCTTATAATAATATAACACAGTCAGAGGATGCTGCTGTACTTTTTCTTGCCATTTCAGGGTGGTGTCTCATCCAAACGAATCCATATGATCCAATACACAATTGTTTACATATGTTGTAAATCTGTCTTTATTTACATGTTTGGTTTTCCCACACCAGACATAAATCTTGATATATCCTGAAACACTTCCAAAACACTGGTAGATAAAGCATAAATAACAGATAATAGAAAACAGACAGTTTTGTATCCTCTATATGGGTCAGGCCCACTCACCACTTTCTCCAAGGCACACACTTGCCCAAAATGTCTTGTAACACTAAGGTTAAAATAAATGCACACATCTCTATAACATCTGTATGACCACAGGAAGAAAAAACAACTGCTGCTCTGCCTATAACACTTTCGATGTATATTAGACAATATAATTCTACGTATTCCTATTAGTTATTCCTTCCAAGTTCCTTAACCTGTTTACTGCAGGTTTCGCTTTGTTTTTCATCTGGCCCACCTGAATTAACTTAAGATATCTGGCCTGATCCCACACACTACTGTATGTTGGAAACACAGAACCCCACTGGGAATCAAACAACAAACTGTGGGTGCGCATGGAAACCCAAGTGGAACGTTCCCTTGACCACCTGCACTTGAAACACTTTCCGATCACACCCATAAACAGTTTTTATCGGACTCTGCATGCAATAAATATTATTACAGCTTCCACTTGCCAACAAACACGGTTCATCCTGGGTCAGTGGAAGGACTCTGCTCTGTTTTACTTTATTTCTGCAGAAGAGGCTTCCTCGAGAGAACAGGAAGAAGTGACCTTCACCGTTGGCATTATTTCACTTAATAAAGGCCCATCTACGAAATCAATCACAACGTGGCCTGGCTGATCTGAAGGTATCTCTTTTGGCACTGTGTTCTCTGTAATGCATCTACATCGGTGTTTTCCTACCCAGAAAAGATGGAGAGACTGTATGTTTATAATTAGTAAATGGGGTCTAATGCCTGTGTTTATACTTTCTGTCCTTAGATACTGGATATCTCTGATGTGCCGTAAGCAGTTTAATGAGCTGAATGATGGATGTTGTTTTAAGGTATGGAGCACAAGAAAACACTTCACAGACGAGAAGGCTTTATTACCTCTCTCTCTCCCTTCTCCCTCCTTCAGTCTCCTCTCTCTGTCCCCTTTTTATTCCCTCCATCTCTTCTTTATGGGTGATTATGGGGCTGCTTGATCTGCAGAGACTTAATGTGACAGTGATTCTCCAAATCTAGCTCGGTATCAACTACACCCAGAAGGCCAAATACCAGCCGTGAGAGAGAGAGTGTGTGTGTGTCTGTGCGTGTGCGTGAACGCATAAGTGTGTGTGTGTGTGTGTGTGTCCGTACTAGTGTGTCCATGCCCTGTCTCACCCATAACGCCCCTGGGCTCAGTCACGCTCTGACAGAAGGCTTTGATCTTCCAATTCTATCACACACCTTTATCCCAACTCTCTCCCTCTTGCTCTCTTCCTTATCATCCTCACTCCTAGCTTTTTTCTTCTTCTTCTTCTTTTCCCAGACTCACACACACACATCTAGTCTGGCCGTTGATTAGTTCCCAAATATGCCTGATGGGGGCAGTCAACGGTGGAGGAGGAGGAAACAAAAGAAGACAGAATAGAAGACTGAAGCAAAGCACCCCATGCACACCTCCACCTGCCACATACACTACAGACTGCAGATTGGAGAGTCAACCAGGACTGACTCATCACATCACCAAGGCTGTGCAACCAGCCAATCATGACACAGCTTGAAAGAAAACGGTTCAGTTTGTGGTAGATTGCATTTCAGTCACATACAGTATAAAGGACTGAAAGCAAGAAGGAAGTAACTAATATTAGTAAGAAAATGAAAAAGGAAGACAGAAGAAGAAAAACAAGAAAATATAAAAGTGAAGCTCAGAGATGTTTGAACGCTTTGACATTGGCTGCTAATGTCTTCATGTGGGAAAATCAGAAAGCGAAACTACAGCAAGAAAGAAATAAGAATAAGGTAAACAGAAGAAAAGAATATGCAGGAAGAAAAATGACAGAGAGAAAAGCTTCAAGAGAACAAAAAAGAAAAAACAGAGACAAAAAGAAATTAAAATTCACTGATGGCAGGATGTTTTCATTTGCAATTCCAAAAGAAAGAAAGAGAGAGACAACTATGATGAGAAAGGAAATGAGAAAGAAATACGAAAGTAAAAATGAGATTTAAATGAAATTAAGTGATGGTTGTATACTTTTAACTTGTGGTTTGCAGTACACAGAAGCTGCAAACGTCTGAAAGAAAGAAGGAAAAACAAAAGACAAAATAAGGATATAACAAGGAAGCGAGAAAGACAGAGATGAAGAAAAAAGGGAACAAATAACAGACAGTGACAGAGACACAGTGAGAGAAAGACCATCAACAGAGGAAAATGAGAAAAGATAAAATGAGAAACACAGAGGATCAGAAGGAAGAATGACGATAAGAGAGAGAGAAGCAGGTAAGAGGGTTATAGACACCGGACAGACAGGAAACCCTTCAGGCTGCAGTCTCAGTACAGTATCACTAACACAAGGACAGATGCAGGGACATGGAGGAGGTGTGTGTGTGTGTGTGTGTGTGCATAGTGTGGGTCAAAGCCACATCAAAAGGAGGAAAGTCATGTCAAAGCAAACCTGGAAGTCACATCAAGTCAGTTCTCGTTAATCTATTTCAAAGTCTGTCCTCTAAAGGCAAAAAAAAACAAAAACAAAAGCCATGACAGCATCCGCTGTGCTGCCGTCATTCACTCTTGAAAAACACTGCCACAAGCTGCCATACACACACACACACACACACACACACACACACACACACACACACACAGAGAGACAACTACAAAACTACACACCCACACATGTATACAAACATAAACAGCACACTCTCACAGGTACAGGTCTAGCTTTCAGGCGTCTCCTCCTCAGGTCTATCTACCCAGAATGCCTGGCGGGCGGTGGCGATGTCGACATGTTTGATCTGAGCGAGCCCCCGCCGAGACCCACAAAGCAAGACTCTCCTCCGCTATCCCACAATTCCAGAGTGCTGTTTCTTCTTGCCTGGCAGGCCCACAGCCGCAGACTGCCATTCATTATGCGCTCAGCGGGAGCCCGGCAAAACGACTAAGTCCTCGCCGCGCTCGGCCTCGTAAAAAGCACAGAGAACCAAAAACCTCACCACGTAAAGCCATGTGTGCAGCCGGCTTGATGCTGCGCTGGCATTTAGCTGTACAAATGTATCTGTCTAGTCAGTAGGTTGTTTAATCTACTTCCTGTTTACCTGCTGCGTCCTACATGAGAGTTCATTCTCACTCCTGTACCAAAAATCTCCTTATTTAGTTTCTTCTTCTCTGCTCCTCTAAGAACTGAGTCTGTTTTCTTTAGTAAATCTGTAATTGAAGTGGTCCTCATAAACCACTCTAAGCTGCTGCATAATAATTAATCACCACGTGATTTACAAAAATATAAAGAAAAAAAGAGCTGAATACTTTACACAGCAGCTGTACATGTAATGACAGGAAGTTGAATTGAATGTGATTTCCTGATGTTTGATTATTGCGTCGTAAAAGTTTGTCTGTGCTGTAAGGGGCTTATTGTCTGCATGTAATGCATCCGCGGTGCACTTGAAGTAAAGTGTCACCATTTGTTTTTAATCATTTTTAGAGCACTTGAATTGCCTTATTACAAACTGCATAGTTCAGTTCTGATTGACTGAGTCACACTGGGCGCTGCTGTAAAATACATGATAAATGCACACCTTTGAAAATCGATTAACATTTAATTTACATATTAATGTGCAAACTGAAAGTCACCACTCACACTGCTAATAATGAGTTGCCGAGCCACCATGTTGTTACTGTTTAAGAACTACATCGCTGCGAATAACAAGTTCTCTTGGCTGCTCTACAATCACTGCAAAACAGTCTGCTCTATATATTAGCCTGCTAATAAATGTTTAATTTATCTGGATGTATAGTTCTTGTTTGCTTAAAAAAAGGGTTGATAAGAGACAGAAGCACGCAGTTATTGTGCTCTAACACCAAAACAGTCAGCTAAAGGAGGGTAAAACAGTTCTTTGTAGGAATAGAAATAGAGTAATTTCGCTTTCATTTCTCTGTGAGCATGACGAGGCAAAGTTGTGGCTGTGCAAGATTAGCTTATTCAATCACCAGAGGATATTTAGGGATGAGTGAAACCATACGGTTGACATTACACCAGAGGGATCAGAGAGCAGCGGGCAGCCAGGATGGATTTTACGACCTTCCAGTTATGGAACAGTCTCTTTAATCACCCCACCCCCAATGCCCCTCCTCCCTGGCTGAGGCGAGGTGTCTATCTGTCGGACTAGCTGATGAAATGTCACCCACCGACCCCCCTCTTCTCTTCCTTTCAGCTTTTTTATCTTTATATCCTCATCATGTACAGAGACTCCCGGCAACCTGGCCGGCATTCAGGCGGTCCACGCGCTGACCCCCACCCTCCCCTTCTCCCACTGGCTGGTCGTTAAATAGTCCCTCCCGGTACATCGAGTGCAGGAAACCCTACACTTCCTAATGTTAACTGCTGCTCCTGGGTTAACGTTATCCCCTGCCGCCTCCTCTCACCCGCTGACGTCTTCCAGGAATGTCCCTGGTGCTTAAAAGGTCAGAGGTCGCCTTGTCCTGGAGCCAGAGGACTAACTTGAGGCTCACGCTGGGAATAGGATGAGTGTGTGTCGTGGAAGGAGTGTGTCGCTGTGTATGTGCGTGCGGCCTTTGCCAGCAGTTGGCACCTTCAAAGCAACAGCCAAGTTCATATGACCAGAGTGTGTGTGCCAAAAACTGGGGAGTGTACATACTGTATGGGTCCAAACACCACACGCTCTCTCACTCTCTGTCTGTCTGTGTCTCTCTCTCTCTCATACACACACACACACCAACAGAGGCCACACACTCTCTCTCCTCCCTCCTCTCTGAAGGTGTGACGGTGAGCTGCTGGGTCAAAGTCAGACAGATGGCCCTCACAGTCGGGATTCAATATCTGTGACCGAGACCGTACGACCGACCACACAGACACACACACACACACACACATACAAAAACACAGACGCTCACACAGACAAGCGTGTAGCATGCACACACGCACACCCCACAAAGGCGTAACAGCACACATATGACCTCCAGACGGTGGTCATCACCAGTAACAGAAAAGATGCTTCACCTACATTTTTAGAAAACACTCATTGATACTTTGGTTTCAGTGAAGAAAACATAATCAAAAATACAATCAGGAGACACAACAATGTAAGGAAATGTTCTAACGATATGATATGATAGATACAATAAAAGTGATTACATGTAAGTAATATTGGAATACAAAACATGTGTAAGCAAACATCTATAAACAGTGTCCTCAGAGTGGTCATGTCCAAAAGAGCAGACACTTGAATGTCTCATTGATCAATTCTGTGCATCTGGAACTCTTTCTCAGAGGCTGTTTAGACTTAGAAATGTAAAAACATGTAAAAAAAAAAAAAAAAAAAAAAAAAAGAAGAAAGAAAAAAAAGGGAGACTGAAGAAAATACATGCTTCTATTTGCACATTCTTACTGTTTTAGAACACATCATCTTCTATGTGTACTGGGTGTACTTGTGCATTTCTTTACTGGACAATTTCCAGCTCCGTCATGACAGACAATCCTGTTTTCCTGAATCTTAACTCAATCAGAATAAGAAAAAAATCTGCTACATTTCTTTCTATCTAAATTCAACAGCAGAGGAAGTCATTTCAACTTATCAAAGCTTCACAAAGACATTCAGATGTGGACATTGAACCAAATCTGTTAGGTGCGTCATGACTTTACAGTGTGTTCCCCTCGTCTTTAGAGGGATGTTAGTTAGTCTCATGAGTCATGGATCAACAGGCAAGATACAGGCTTCCACTAGTTTGATCTAACTTCCACTGAAGTTAGTGGCCTAAACACTGGCACACCTGTTATATTGTGGAATATCTCAGCTGCTGTTCATCCTGATGAGGGTTTTAAAGTAAAACCGGAGGCTTATAACAGCTGGATGTATCATTTTGAATGTGATAAAGATACAAATAGAAACTTCAGGTGCTCACAACAGTAAAATACAGACTACATACACACACTCGACGCTTTACAAACACACCCTCTGCCTCCTCACATTGCTCTGACAAACACCTTGATACAGATAAAATGGGACTTCGGCTCTCACTCTTCTTTCAGCAAACAAATGACTATAAATCAAATTGTCCTTTACAATATCCCTCGTCTTAGCGGCGCTTAGCGCACAGTTAGCCTACATTATCCCCACTTCATTTAGCTCGGTAAACAATTAACCCGGCGCGCGTGTGTGAGCAGAATGATTGAGGGATTTGGCATTAGCTATGCTGCGTCGCGTCTCCACACTAACTACTCTAAGTGTTTAACATAGTTAGTCTGCATTTATAGCCACCCTCCTACCCCTTCTCTCTCTCTTTCTCCCCCCTCTGTTCCTCCCCCCTCCCCCACGATGAATCAATATGCTTAAACGCTGCCACCAACTCTGAGAGAAAAGAGGGGTTAGGGAAGTTAATTTGAAACAAGCGATTAATATTTCTTTCGTTAAATAAGCGCGCGCGCACACACACGCGCACACACTCTGAGGGTCGGTGCATCGATGAGGTTTGTCTTCCTTCAGTCCTGTTTGCGATAGCGTTTGGGTTTCACTACAGCAATTACAGCCTTTAATTGAATTGATTTCGATAATGAGCCTCTGTAATGACACCGCTGTGGGAATGGTTGTGTGTATATGTGTGTGTGTGTGTGTGTGTGTGTGTGTGTGTGTGTGTGTGTGTGCGTGTGTGTGGTGTTTGCAATGAATGAGCTGCTGTTGTTTTTTTCTGGACTTAGATGATCTGTGAGGAGCCGAGCAGGATTTACAGATGAGGACGCACACACACACACAGACACACACACATATTTAATAGCTGTCTACTGATCAGCTGCCTGCTTTCTGCCTCTTTATAAACCACTTGTCCGAGGTCTAACCTTTCAGCTTGTTGCATAATATCCTCCAGGCTATAACACATGAATGTTTGATGACACACGACTTAGTACATGAGAAATTTAATATCCTACACTGCCATATTTCCGCTGTTTCAGGCTTAGCACCACCTACGACTGCTTCCCAGGTCCTTGGGCGGTTATGGTGGTCATGTTTCATGGCATCTCGTCTGCGGCGCAGCGAGCTGCCGAAAACTTTAAAAGGGGCTTAAGAGTAAATCAGCTGGTCTATCAGTCGGTGGGAGTTACCTCATCTCTTTTTCCTGCCAGTCGGCTCGACTGCTTCTTAGGTGCTGCATGGAGAGCTATTGTGATGGAGCAGTGATATGTCATGGCCCACACTCAACAAACAAATACCCTTATCGACTGACAGGCTGGGTGGACATGAGCATTCCTCCTCATTAACTACTGGGCACGCGCTTTTGCTGAAAACACACTGAGGCCGTACCTGCATCAGTTAGTTGATAAATGAGGCTGATGCAGGCCGGTTATTTTTTACTGAAATGATGGATTTACTTTGAGTACATTCAGTGGTTATTACTGACATGACCAATGCCGTTTGCATCAGATTCCACTCAGTCTCAGGTATCAGCCGAGGTTCGCATCAGGTGTAAAAGCAAATGTCGCCTGAGAGGCTTCATCGTCAAGAGCAGACATGTTTTAGTGGGAAACTTGTATATCTTTAGAAATGAATGACATCAGTCTGGTGCAACTTAACACAGTTCACAGTTTGGGATTTAGGGCACTACTTGGCAGTAGAACAAAAACCGAAAGTTGGCCATCATTCTTATCACTATTGATAACACTACAACATACAATACAGAAAAACCTCCAACATGGCAGGAACACTATTGATTAGGTTGTAAACAAAGACTCAGTTTAGTCATATAATCTAAACAGCATCTTTGGACATAAAAATGAAAAGTCAAGTAACCCTGTATTAAATGGGAAAACCATGAATTCATACAGTACATCCATAGTTAATGTGATACATCCAAGTGGAACAAAAAAGCATGGATGTTTAAAGCTGACAGACTGGAAAATCATTTTGTTGTTTGGTAAACATGGGGGCCTGTTAACAACCTGGCAGGTTTGCCCACTTGGATTCCTCTTCATTTGGACACAGGAGCAGGAAGCCGTTCTTAAGTTCAAACTTAGCCTAATTCTAAGTAGGCTAATAATCTTTACTAAGTGGAGTTTTACACATCACTGAATAAAAACGGACTGCAACACATGAACTACTTCTTACGTCGCGATTAGCTGTTACTAAATACTGAACCAACTGACCAATCCAGCATTAGCTTGCTAACATATGCCTGTTTAGGCTGAAGAGTTAATGAGGTAATATGGACGCTAACCACTCAAAGTGTTAAGAAAATGATTTAAAATGTTTTTAAGCTGCAGGTAATGGCTTGATAAATTAAACATTTATCAAAGCTTCATATGCTTCAGTAATAAGACATTAATAAGAACACTTTTTTTTTGTTGTGATATGTTCATAGTTACGGTTTCTACAAATGCTAACTTCCGGAGTGTGCCAATTTCAACATCGCATAAGGATTTAGACACAGATTACCTGATGAGGTTTACTTTTAAACACAGTCATCAGGCAAGTAAAAACGTACTTTATAATGAGTTACAACAAACACTCAGGCCTGCAGCGTGAAACTAGCCCCAGTCTTAGAGTCCATCACTTCTCAAACGAGCACACAAGTTCCCTTCAAAGGCTGGAACAGCCAGAGTCTTAAGACCACAGGGGCTTTTGCATGAAAGAATACGATTTCTCACATCACTGAAAATGATAATACACATTATCACTTACAGTCTGTGCTTCTATCTGCGGTTCTGTCCACCAACTTGAAATAATAAATGACCGATTAAATGACTGTGTCTGATTATAAATTGCTGCTTTTAAACCTTAACCTTGCTGGAGATCACACTTACTTTGATGAGGGCCTTTGATGTGCCTTTGGTTGCACGAACACACACAACCTTGTGCCTGTATTCTGGCAGCGGAGCGTCACTAATTATCTTGCCAGCAGAAAGGTAAGGGAGGTGGGGACCCAGGCCCACTGTAGCTTTAATGAGCCCCACTGCTTGGCGCTCGACAAACACTCTGATCCGCCCACATGGAGGACGGGACTCTACTGATCGCGTCTGAAGCCCCCCCCCCCGCAACCACCCCACCTGCCTCCCCAACGCCCTCCACACACCCCACCCAGCACCCCGATCACCCTCCTTCTTTCCTTCCCTCTGCCTCACTGTCAGAAAGAAATATCCTTGAGAGAAACTGTGAATCAAAGAGCTTTTCATCCTTTTTCTCAAAGAGAGAGCGAGAGATGGAGAGGCAGAAAGATGGAGGGAGCGATTCATCAGGACAAAAGAGGAAGAGAAAGAGAGAGAGGGAGGGGAGAGGGATGGAGAGAGGGGAAGAGGCAGAGAGAGTGAGAGAAGAAAGAAAACGAGGATAAAGGGCTGAACTTCTCCGAGCTGGAGGGCGCTCCAGAGGACACGTCCTAGATTAGCTCTCGCCCCCTCCCTTCATCCTTCCATCTTTCCATCCCCTTCACCCAGCTTCAGACGGGGGGGAACAGCGGCCCTGGGGGCGGGCGTTGGGGGGAGGGAGGAGGAGGGAAGAGGGGGAGACACCGGGCATTTAGACATCTGTCAGCCACTAATGAAAGAGTTCAATTTAGTGGAAAATCTCAAACAACCTTGTCTGACAGGCGGGCTGACAGGCTTTAACTCGCCCCGTGTTGCTGGTGTGTGTGTGTGTGGGGTGTCTCAGCGTGTGCGTTGTGTTTAGCGTGGAGGGTGGAGTGGATCAGGAAGGGGAAATTAAAAAAGGAAAAAAAAGTAATGCAATAAACTCAGACTGTGTCGGGGCATATGCTTGTGTGCACATAAAAATATGTGTATAAGTGTGTGTGTGTGTTAAAGAGTCATGCAGGGGCGTGGATCAGCCCATGCAGCAGGGGTTGGGTCTTATGGCTTTAAATCGATCCGGGGGTACAGGGCATGTTTTTCAACGATAGATGGGTTACGGTGGGGGTTTTTGTGTGTGTGAGTGTGTGTGTAGCGTATTTCGACCTCACTGGTGCTATTAAAGCTGGAGAGATCAACACATCGCGCTCAAGGCAACTCATGTGCACACGAACACACACACACAAACACACTTTGTTCCTTCCACCTCCAGAGCTTCATTAGTGGGTCATTAGAAACAACTTCAGTGAAAGCTGTTGTTCTTCTCTTACCCGTCTTCACTGAAAAGACTGCATGTGTCTGTCATGCAGATGACTCATTATTTTTGTTTTTTACTATGGAAAAATCTAGCAAATTATATATTTTCTTTTTACTCTAGACGAACTGACCCATGATTCATCCTCTGTGTCAAGCACATTGAGGTGGCAATAGTCAAACTGAATGCCTTTATAATGTTTGACCAATTAAAACGAATTGTCTGAAAAGACATCTATATGAGTGTGGATGTCCAATCAGGCTATTCGAACGAAAACAATAATACCCATTTGTATCTGACCTCTAGAGGATGGAAGTGAAAGTGCTGCTAATTTATTTAGAATTTGGCTAGTTTCAATGATTTATTGCTGTGTCATCATATGAATACAATACATACATCTGATTTAAAACATAACATGCAACACTGCAAATTATTTCTGAGAGGATGAGTTCAACTGACAACACACTGACATCAGATGCATTCTTGCCAATCAATGTATAAGTAGAGGGAGACATAGTACAGGTAGGCGATGACAACAGTGTGATGCAAATATGTTGTAAAAAAGTTATGTATATTGCAATGAGAAACCAAAAGTAACTGGATCAAATGTAACAAAATCATGGGGGAAAAACAGGGGAGACCTAGCTTAGCTTTGTCTGAGGATAACAAAAAATACGCCCAAAAAACCTCTTATTTAAATTAATTTTTATACACTGCAGCTTTTGCTGTGCTTGGTTGGAAGATAGAAACCATAGCAGTAATGACGGCTTCGTTTACTTCCAGAGATTCTGCTATACCAAGGCTTTTCTGAGCTACACCATCACAACATGACCTTTGTTTACTGAAACTACAGGATTGTGTGTCTTCTTACAAAAAGGAGACTCAATAACTTGTGGTTGTGATAGACCAATCTGATCCATGTAAAAAAGTAAAAATAAATTGGGTATTCTTTAAATAAAACATCTGTAAAACAAGAGGCCTTAGTAATAGAAGAAGTTCCTCTTCTGACCTGTGTGCTAGAAACATTACTCATCATCAGCATGACAGACAGGTCTGAGCTGGCATGAATATACACCTCTGCATGCATAAACCATATACATACATTTGAAACACGCGCTGTCAGATCGCTGACAAATCTTCAGCAGACATTGAAGAGTGATGGAAGAGATAGAGAGATGCAGAGGCTAGGAGCTGGAGTAGGAGGCAACAAGCAGTGCCGCTTGTTGTTTTTCCTCTATAGTGTTTTACCCAGTGAGGAAGCCTGAACCTAAATCCTTCGCTCGCCACCGCTATTGCTCTCTCTCTGAGCTGCCGAACGGGAGAGATTCATCAAGATAAAAAACCATAGACCATTTTTTTAATGTCTCCTAAAAAATGGCAGCCGCTCAACTGCCTCTCTGCCCCAACCAACATGGCTGCTAGTCGGTGCTGCCAATACTGTGCCTTTTTCTCCAATTCTGACCTCTGCCCAGCTTTTCACTCTGATTGCATCTCCCTGTTAGCCTTGGTTTTGGATGGGTTTACAGAGCCTAGGGAGGAGGAGTGCCAATACAAACATTGTTCCACTGGCTTATGTTGCGAGAGTGGGGAAGCATACAGGCTGGTTTTTAACTGCGTCTTTATTGCTTTGCTCTCGAAAGCGTGTTGGAGTGTTTACCCACCTTTTTCCTGTCCATCTGCCCATCACCTCTGCTAACCTCCCGCCTCAATTTCTCCTCTCTATGTCTGCTCTTTTGTCTTGACTCGCCTCGCTTCAGCAATTAATTCAGCATCCTCATCATCTGTTTTTTTAGCTGACTTCTTCTCTTCACCTTTCTGCCCCTTTTTATTTCCGTTGTGGTAGCTTGCTTAAAACCCCATAAAATATTATAAACGCATTCCTGCAAACCACTTAAATGATCTGTCATTATGTCACTATTGATTCAGTCTCGCAAGTGTGTGTTTGAGGAGTGTACTGTATTTACTGGTGCATATTAGGTTTAACCATATCCGCTCATCAATGGTGACTTTTATTAAAATTGACGCCAGCTAGTCAGTGTTGTCCCGTTTGACATGATGAATATGATGCAGATTAATTACACGACATTGTGCTTCATCGTCGCCGGAGTTGTAATGGACTTCGTTTTAATTTTACCTCCTCTCAGAAGCTTCTGCACTGCCAAGAACAAAAATATTTAATGGAGACAAAATTCCAGTTCTACCAGTAAAATATTTAATCTCACAGCTGGTTAATTTATAGTTTCATTAGTGCACTGCAATTGAAGAGTTTACATAGTATTTCTGATAGCTTTTTTGTTAGACTTTATTAGTATGAAAACATGACAAACTAGTTTCATCATAATGCCTATTAGTTGATAGAATGTTAATAAGTGCAGAAAACTGAACTTACGCAAGTTGTTTTTTTTTTTACTTTATCATGTTTACTCCACTTGAAACCAAACCTATATCTTTCCAGCTACTACAATCCAAATTTATTGGTACCTGACTTCAAAAGTCTCAAAACATAACAACCAGCTGCTGCAGGAAAGAGAAGCTGGTGGAGAGGAGGGATGACCAGACAGACAGAGGAAGGAGGGTGTTATGGTGTAGAAGAAGGCGATTGCTGTTCCTGTAATCCTCTGGAACTGCTGCATTTGTCCTCCCCAGGCTGTCGTCAATCTCCCAACAAGGGATAAGTGACTAACTCTCACGGGCAAGAGAAAACGAATTAAATTTAATATACTTATTCCACAAGCAATTAACACGGTGACTTGCAGTAAAACAACAAGCTTGACTCGAATCGGAATCCGAGCACAAATCCCAAGACACAGCCTTGTGGATCTACAGGATCCACCCTGTCCGCCCAGGAGGGCTATCCACCATCCAACTGGATAGCCAAGCGAGAACAGGCGCTCAACTGATGAGACTCCAGTTAATGGCGCAGCCAAGGAAAGAGGTGAGGAAGCAGCCAGCCTGAGCAGAAGGGATCTGGGGGCCCTAAATATCCACCCAGGCTAAAAAGAGCGAGAGTGTGCGCAAGCCCGCCCACTTCCTCTATCACTCTCCTGATACAGGAGGGAACAATAATGGAGAATGGAGCAGACAACATGAAAGGCAACGCCACGGCATCAACACACCTTGTAGCATGGGCTATACACAAGTGCCTGTGACATGCAGGAAACAGATATGCAAGAACACTTTAAAAAAAGTGTTTTAACCACCAGTGACACTTCATCTGGAACATGTATGGTACAGATGTAATAAAGGGAGACGATTTAAAATTATGATTAATTTACATTTACATGATTTGGTTCATGAAATGTACAGACAATAGAATTCTAAACAGAGTTGACCCAAGGCTAATTTTATTTTTATTTAGTTATTTATTTTATATATTTGATCCTAAAAAATGTTAGGGCTGGGATACATGGATATATTAATCAAACAATTTCAATAATTATATTTTCTCTCTAATTGATATATCAAATGTAGGAAAATTTGTTTGCGTAATAAACTGTGATCCAACATCATCAGACAAAACTCTCACCTCACAAACTTTCAGCATATTTCTAGGCTTTTCAAAAGAAACTATGAATGCAAATAAACTTGAGGTTAATTGTTCTCTGACAACATTTGTTTAGTGTCTCACGCTGGGGAACGCCTTAGCCTCAGCTTTATCCCTCTACATCTTTACTGGTAGCCAGTGCTGGCTGGCAGTCGATGTTTATGGGCCAAGGCGATTCGCGACCCCACCCACCCCCACCTCAAGGTTCCATTCGATTCCTCTTCTCCTTCACTCGGGAGCTAGTCTCTCTCCTGACTGCTAGCGTGGCGCTGGGCGAGCTAACGCCTTGGCCCGGCGAATCATTTTTGTCAGTGGCTAACAGCCGACTTTGACAAAGCGATCGTACTTTTTATTGGGGAGGCGAGCTCCTTGAACTAAGCATAAGTGACCACCAGCCGGTGATATAATGGGTACAGGGCTTCTGAGATAAGAAGATTACGTGCTCCTCGTAGTATGACGCAAAACAAATGTTAAAGAGAAGACTGCACGTTTGGCTGAGAAAATTCTACAGGGCTATGTGCATCTTCACTTCAGATTCATCAGTTTCTTTCTGAAGCTTACTCGATGATCCAGTTGCTCACCTCACTCACGCGTATGGTCACTCAAGCGCTTGCAAATGCACTGTGCCAGCGGTGCAACACACTAATGTATTCACTGCAGACACACACACATACACACACGCACACACGGTTGGGAGGGCGGGCTGCCTCAGGGAGCCTGCAGGGGTGATTAGAGAAAAAAGTGGGCTGTGGGGCCTGCTCTGCCCACCCGTCTTTTGTGCCCATGCAGTGCATTCTGGCTAAAAGGGCAGCTTTCCTTGTGTCAAAGCGTGACAAAACAGCAGCCTGGAGACAGAGAGGGATGTATTGGGCGCAGGAGCAACAAGAGCATTTTCTCTATTCATCTGCTTCGCGCGGCATCACCTATCGACGCGGCCGACGCGAAACATCCGAGCTGAGGAAGGCGGCTTTAGTTTACGATGACGGCGCGTGCGGTGTTCAGCGTGCCGTTTGCGCGCGCGCGCTTGCACTGCGGTGATCGCGTGGATAGCTGACGGGCGATTTTCTCATCGTTCTATGTTAAACTGTTTGCCTTGTGTATTATGTGTGTGTGTGTGTGTGTGTGTGTGTATATATGTGTGTGTGCTGTACACGCCTGTGTGTGTGTGTGTGTGTGTGTGTGTGTGTGTGTGGTGTTGGTGGGTGATGCTTGGTTGCAGGTCAAAGAACACTCGCATGTGTGTGTGTGTGTGTGTGTGATAATGAA